>VMDR010031903.1:0-11886 GCA_007922815.1 Macrotus californicus | reverse complement strand
CCACACCTTTATAGTCAATTAATATTCAACAGAGGAAGCAAACACATACAATGGCCTAATAATAGTTTATTCAGTAAATTGTGTTGGGAAAATTGGACAGACACATGCAGAAAAGTGAAACTAGACCACCTTCTTACAACACACACAAGAATAAATGCAAAATGGATTAAAGACTTAAATATTAGACCTGAAACCCTAAAAATCCTAGAAGAAAATATAGGCAGTAAAATCTAGACATTGCTCATAGCAACATTTTATCAGATATACCTTCCCAGGCAAGGGAAACAAAAGAGAAAATAAACAAATGAGACTACATCACACTAAAAAGTTTTTACACAGCAAAGGACACCACCAGCAAAATAAAAAGACAACCCATGGAATGAGAGAACATACTCACCAATACATCTGATAAGGGGTTAATAACCAAAATTTATAAAGAACTTAAAAAACTCAACACCTAAAAAACAAACAATCCATTTAAAAAATGAGCAAAGGATCTGAATAGATACTTCTCCAAAGAGGACATATAGATGGTCAATAGACATATGGAAAGATGCTCAAATCACTAATCATCAGAGAAATGCACATTAAAACCTCAATGAGATATCACCTCTCACCTGTCAGAATGACTACTATCAATAAATCAACAAACAACAAGTGCTGGCTAGGGAAAAGGGAACTCTTTTGCACTGTTGGTGGGAATGCAGAATGATGCAACCACTGTGGAAAGCTGTTTGGAGATACCTCAAAAAAATAAAAATGGATCTGCCTTGATCCTGCTTCTAGTAATACATCCAAAGAAACCCAAAAGACTAATTCAAAAGAACATAAGCACCCCTATGTTCATTGCAATGTTGTTCACAATCATTAAGATCTGGAAGCAGACCAAGTGTCCATCAGTAGATGAATGGATAAAACAACTATGGGACATTTACACCGTGGGATACTACTTGGCCATAAGAAAGAAGATAATTTTACCCTTTATGACAGCATGGATGGACCTGGGGAAGTTTATTCTAAGTGAAATAAGCCAGTCAGACAAAGACAAATACCATGTAATTTCACTTATATGTGCAATCTAATGAACAAACTGAACTAACAAGCAAAATGGAGACAGGCTTATAGAGAGAGCAGGATGACAGCTACTGGGGGTGAGGGTTTAAGCAAAAAGGAAAATGGACTTATGGACATGGATAACAATGTGGTGTTTGAAGGGGGAGAGGGTATAAGGGGACTAAATGATAATAGAAAAAGTACAATATTTTTTTAATTAAATCTCACCTATAAGAGGAATCTAATAAACAAAATAGAACCACAGGCATGGAAACATGGAACAGAGTGAAAGTGACCCAGGTCGGGGGAAGGGGAAATGGTGAACAGAAGGGGAAGTGGTTGGTCAAAGACCATTTATGAGTGACCCACAGATGTGAGGAATGGTGTGGGACTTCACTGTGGGAGCCAGGGGGTGGGATGGGTGGAAGAGGGCAAAGGGGAAAACATTGGGACAACTGTAATAGAACGATTTAAAAAAATGAATGATTAAAAAGTTAAATGTATAAAACAGACTATTTCTAAATTGTCTAGAGAAAATTTAAAATAGCCATTAATTAGAAAAATTTAAAACATGAATGAAAAACAGAAAATAAAATAAGAAAAATACATATGAATCCACAACAAATGAAAGAGGGCTTAATTTTGCTTTAAATAACATGAGATTTAGGTTAACTGAGACTTCCAAAGTTACTCAGAGTTAGTCAGAAACCTACCTTAAATAGAAATGTGAACTATGGACTAGAATTTACTGCACAGTTTGTAATTTCTTATTATAATTAAACTACAATACAATAAAATAAAATATCAAAAATAAAATTCTAAAACTTTTATTATACAATGCATAGTGTTACTCTTATCTGACTTGCTTCTGCAAAGTCTAATTTTTAAGGGTGTTTTCCAAGAAAATTTGTATTTGCATATAAAAAGACTATATGGATCTAATTTGCATGGATGCAAAGAGTGTATCCAGATTAATATCATATTTTTGGTTAATTAAATTGTAATTTTAAAGTTAGATTCTTTGTGCTTCAACATTCAGCTGAAGGCAATTTCAGAACAAAAGACCTATATAGACTGAAAGTGAAGGGTTGGAAAAAAATATTCCAAGGAAATGGACAGGAAAAAAAAAGCCAGGGTAGCAATATTCATATCAGACAAAACAGATTTCAAAACAAAGGCCATAAAAAGAAACCCAGAAGGACACTCATAATACTCAAGGGAAGAATCCATCAAGAAGATATAAACATTATAAACATATATGCACCCAACCTAGGAGCACCCAAATATATAAGGAAAATCTTGGAGGACTTCAAGAAAGATATTGACAGCAACATACTTATACTAGGGAATTTTAACACCCCACTGTCAAAAATGGACAGATCTTCCAAACAAAATATCAATAAGAATATTACCACATTGAACAATGTCCTAGATCAAATGGACTGAACTGATACATATAGAACCTTTCACCCCCAAAAAGCAAAATACACATTCTTTTCAAATGCACCTGCAACATTTTCAAAGATAGACCACATGATAAGACACAAAACAAGCCTCAACAATTCAAGAAAATTGAAATCATATCAAGCATTTTCTGGGACCACAAGGGACTGAAACTAGAAACCAACCTCAAGGAAAAAACTCAAAAACACTCAAATTCATGGAGATTGAATAGCATGCTATTAAACAATGAATAGGTTAAGAAGGATAACATGGAAGAAATCAAAAAGTTTCTGGAAACAAATGAAAATGAACTCACAACAACCCAAAATTAATGGGACACAGCAAAGGCAGTCCTGAGAGGGAAGTTCATAGCAGTACAGGCCTACCTAAAAAAGATAGAAACATTTTAAATGAACAACCTAACCCTACATCTACAAGAACTGGAAGAACAACAAAAAACAAAGCCTAAGAGCAAGTAGAAGGAAAGAAATAACCAAAACCAGAGCAGAATTAAACGACATAGAGACTAAAAGAACAATTCTAAGGATCAATTTCAAAAGTAGTCCTCATAACACTTTAGGCACCATGGCTTTAAGTATATAACCTGTCAAGATAGAGTATTTGAAAGAAATACTTGTTAGTTGAAAATATAAGCCTTAATACGGTTAAGAAACTATGTCATGTAGTTAACAAATGACAACGAGCTCTAACTGAAAATGTGTACACAGTAAAACTTTTGGAATCCCTTATTGAATAAAAGGTATTTTGACATAAGCAAACTTAAAAATAAATATTTAATTCAGTCAATTAAAGTTGTCCCACAAATTAATATTGTAAATGGTTAATAGCACTTTATCATATATTTGATTCTTAGGATAAAAATGTTGAGGAAAATAGTAAAGCCTACATGTTTAAATAAAATGAAGGACAGTTTAATAAGAAATGATTTGGTACTAGGTTGATATTAAATAAGCTTTGTAAATGCTCACCATTTATTCACCAGCTTAATTCACACCAAGGTTATTTTGAAGTATATCACAGAGATATGGGCAGCAGCTTCGATGCATTTCCTACAAGGGAGATTAAGTCCAATTTCATGAAATTTGGAATAGCTTTAAAAATTGAAGGCAGAAGTTCTAATCTGACAGTTGCTTGATAATATTTGGACTCAAGGAAAATGTTAAGAGCTCTGGAAAATGGTAGTTTCTAATAATACACATTTAATAAACACAAATTACATGAAAATAAATATATATTCTTCTGATTTCACTAGAGTTAACAACTTTCATGTTTTAAAGTAAGTAACCCATTAGAAAAATCCAGTATACAGTATTGTAGTAGGGACTGGATTACAAAGAAGCAGCCTAGGACCAAGGCTCATTTATTCTCTAATTCATTTTTTCATTGTTTCCTATATGTTCAAGGTTAATGGCCTTTATCTTGGTCCTATCTGTGAAATAACAAGAGCTGTGAGACTTGCAAAAATTTCAGCAAGTAATTTCTATTTCCTTTATCCATCACCAATGTATAGCCTTAAATATATTCGAGTTTGGAAAAAGAGCTAAATTTATCAATTGAATTTTGGCAGACATAGGTCATCTTTATTATATCATAATTTGTATAAAATAAAATAAAATTATATTTTGTTATGTAATTGATATAAGACCAATGAATTTGGTAATTGTATGATATATATACTCTTGAAATAACCACCTAAAGCAAGATATAAAACATGTGTATCCCTCTGGAAAGTTTTTTGTACAAATTTCTAGTCAATTCTAAAACTCCAACACCCATCAATAGCAAAATTTTGATTTCTCTTTTTATAATTAGTTTCACCTGCTCATAAATTCATGCAAATGGAATCTTAAAATATGCATTTTTTGTGTGTGGTTTGTTATGCTCAATTTAATGTTTAGAATTTCATTAATGTTGTGTTTATTAAGAGTCTCATCCTTTTAAATTTGTTTTCAATTTTAAATGAATTTCTATTTTATAATTAAAACTATCTACATGTGTTTGTAAAGCAGTAGTACCTTTTTTTAATCTTTATGCTTTTATTGTTGACACTATTATAGATGTCCCCATTCTACCCCACCCCCACTTTGCCCACCCCTTCCAGCCCCTCCACCCCTTCCCTCTGGCCATCACCACACTGTTGTCTGTAACTATGGGTTATGCGTGTATATTCTTTGGCTAATCCCTTCACCTTCTTTTACCCAGTCCCCTCCTTCTCCCTTCCCTCTGGCAGTTGTCAGTCTGTTCCGTGTGTTCATACCTCTGTTTCTGTTTTGTTCATCAGGTTATTTTGCTCATTAGATTCTACATATAAGTGAGCTCATATGCTATTTGTCTTTCTCTGAATGGCCTATTTCACTTAACATAATAATTTCCAGGTCTGTTTATGGTGCAAAAGGTAAGATTTCCTTCTTTTTATGGCTGCGTAGTATCCCATTGTGTAATATACCACACCTTTTTATCCACTCATCCACTGATGGACACTCCTAGCTCCACCTACACATACATCTGAGGCCTTGAGCTCCACAATATAGAAATTTTCTCTCTGTACCTCACAGTTTTATCACCAGCACCAAGCACATTGCCCAAAACTCAGTGTGCATACACTAAAAATATGTTAAATATATGAATATGTAACCAAAACATCTCTCATTTGATAACATTACCCCAGCATGTTTCAGAATGCTGGCTGAGAGATACTAGCCTCCATAAAATAGTAAGTGGCCAAAGTTATAAAACAGGGCTAATCGTGCCATAGTAAAAAAAAAAAAAAAAAAGAAATTGTTTCACCTTAGTAAATTTTATTTAGTATAATTAACAACTTTAGATGATAGATTCTTGGGGAGGATAATAAAAAGTGGGCACTTACCCCAGGATGAATCTCATTAAAAAAAAGAGAGAGAACAAATTATGCACATCTTTGTGGGGGAAATACCCATTCCATCTTGAGGAATGTTACTAATGAGGATGTATATGAGAATGGTGTGACATTTGGAAAAAGGTTGGAAAGCACAGACTTAAAAAATAGATTCCTAAATGTGAATTGGTTCCCATAATCTATATATGAGTTTAGCTAACTGGAAATGCTTTTCATACCCACTGAAGCAAAGCAGCAGTTTACTAAGCAGCATCCTAACATCCTAAAAGAGTTTAATGCAGTTTCCAAAAATGGACAACACTCCCAGTTAATGGCAGTGAGCACTTTGGGAGAACTGATTTTACAAATGCATTATTATCCTGCACTTTAAAAATTCAGTGCACTACTACACAGGTAGATGCTTTAACCCTTTCAGTTATTGACTGTGCATTTCTAAATTCCAGAAATAGTTAATGTGAAAAAATACAAACAATAACTAGAACTCAAAGAAAAAGTATTTTAGGAGATATTTTAGAACTGGAGGGACTCCAAAAATCATCTCATGACCTTTGAGAAACATAAGGTCCAGCTAAGTCTTGCTAGTACAAGAGCGGGTGAGACAACAGCAGTTTGCCCCAGAAGCCATCTATTTGTCAAGATGTCTTTCCTCTTGTTCTCTTCCAACTCCTTCTTTCCACTCACTCTGCTCTTGCCACAGAAGCCTTCCTTCCACATTCAAACATTCTAAGCTTATTCCCCATGAAAGCCATTTGTATCTGCTGGTGATTGATTCTGCAGGGGACATTCTGTCCCCATGTCTTCTCATAACTGACTCCTCCCATTCAAATCTCAAGAAATGTGTCACTTTGAGAACTCTGCCTCAGGTAACTTCTTTCCCTCCCTGTCACTATTTTATTACATCACCCTGTATTGTTTCTTCACCATACTTACTTATCTTATACATTCATTCTTTTGTATTCATGAACCTCAGTATATAACAGTAACATAGTTGACTTGCACTATCATCAGAGACCAGAGCAGGATCTAGCACCGGGAAACATTCAGTATTTGCTGACTGATTGAATTATTTACTTATATGACATTCATAATGTCAGTCTAGTTACTATGTTTCAAAAGAAAAAAAAAAGATTATGCATTTAAATGTATATTTAAGTCTAGTTGACTTTTTCTTAACCAAAGTTTTTTTACAGTCTTTCCTGAGGGCATCTTTTCTTGGGGGACACGAGAATAAGTCCATAACTGTTCTTTGACATAGATGTATTAATGTCAATTTAAAAGTGCATCAATATTTTTACTCTTGTCCACCTGTATTAATTCATACATCAGTGTGCATTCTGCTTCTTGGCCTCTGTGCATTCCAGATTCCACTTTGCACCATAGTGTCATTGAGTTTGCTGCCGTATGGCTGCCCTTCTCTGGTCCAAGTTTTGATCAAGCAAGTGAAGGCAGACTGACTCTTGCCACTTGAAAGAAGATAGGAACTTGATGTGGAGCCAATCCACTGAAATATTTTCTTGAAGAAAAATGTGTTTTGAGCATCAAGGAAGCAGCATAAGCTAGATAGATTAGATTAGATTAGATGATAGATAGATAGATATTTAGATAGATGATGATAGATAGATAGATAGATAAATAGATAGATATGGATGTAGATATAGTACTTAATGTTTGTCTCAGAGGCAAATTGACAGAAACTTGTTTTATCCCTAAAGGGAAATGCCTCTTCCAAAATTTTAAATGGTGCTGTGCTCATGTATTTGTCTAAAATTATTCTATATCAGTAGTGATGATGGTTTTTATCCCCTGAAGGAGGGTAGTCTATTCTCTTACAGATAGCAATCTGAAAACCTAATGTTGCAGTTTAGTGATTTGAAACACCACCAAATATGAGAAAATTCTTCAAAAGATACTCTGATTATGATCTAATGGTGCAAGAAAATGCAGCCAGAAGTCTGGCCCACGCCCTTTCTTTGACTCCAGTCCAAAATCTGTTAAGGTTTTTCTCATTGGTAATGTACATCATTTTCAAAAATCATATAGGTGATTAAAAAATATATAGAGCAGCATAGAATAAATGAGGATAAATTAATGATTCACAGAGAATTTTTCATTAAAATCAACCTAAAGGTAAAGTTAAGAATAATACACAGATTCCAGAAGGTTATCAAAATGCTTAATATACTTGGCCTTAAGATTATAGGTGGCTCAAGAGAAATGGGAGAAGTTTCTTGCAGTTTCCATGATATATAATTTTCAAATATTAATTATTTAAGAAAGGCAAAAGTTGTTTTGTTGTTGTTGTTTAGCACTGAATTTTGAGAGGAATGTCTGTCACAGGGTAGCATAAAGTGGGCATCAGTGATGCCTGAACATGTCCTAACCGCATCTCTCCAGCTAATAGTGAAAGTTATGTTGACTGCACCTCGAAGTAAGAAAAGACACATGCACCTTTCAAAAACAGATTCTAAGATGTGGTGTAGATTCTTATTCAAAATTTGCAGTTTGCTAAGTTGTTCTGGGAAAGACTGTTGGCTAAGTATGTTTCAAGAACTCCATTTAAGGAAAGTGCACTTTGGAAGCACCATTAAATAAAGAATAGAAGTTTAATTATGTCAATCTGTTAAAGTTACCCATAATTCTTCACTTCCAAATTTTAGCAGTAGTTTTAGCTAATATACATGACTAACAGGACATGAAGTCTACTCATGTCCCAACTCTATTGCTTACTAAGTATGTGAATATACAGAAGTTGCTTAATGTCTTTGGTCATGAGTTTCTTTTTCCATATAAACAAAACATGAACTAGTTATATCTGCATTATATACCTTAGCAGGAGTTACATGAAATAGCACAACTCAGAACTTCCTGCCCCCTGCCCCATACCAGTAGTGCCTGGCATGTAGCAGGTGCTCCATAATTGATACATCATGTCCCATTTGCTGCCACATACACTGTATGTATCAGAAAAACATTCCTCGAAGAACAGTGGTATTGAAAGAAAAGATTCTTTTAGCAACATGAGTTGTAGATAAAACTTTCATTGAACCACAGGAATTGCAATTAGTAGATGGAAAGGGCTGATATGTACTTGGCTGTTACTGGGCCATCTCTGCTGTGCATTACACTGTTCTTTCCACGTAATTCCATAACTGCCTCAAAAAAGGAAAGGATATGCCAAACTTTTCTCTTGCTACAAGAAAGTTTTAATTGAAAACAAGAGTGCTGGGCTGAATACAGCTTCAGCAGATTCCCAGTTAAATTAGAAGGGGCTTTTCGTTTAAGTCCTGGTGTTGATATGTCACTGTGCTCTGTCACTGTGAAAAGCGATAGTGCTTTGTTATCAGCGCTGAGCCCTAGCAGGCTTCTGATGTAGACTTAGACTGAAATAGAATGCCAGAACGATGAAGGCACTGCTTACCTTCAAAAACCTCCGGGCTGGGGATGCAGGCGAAGGTGCTGACATTATTGCTCTGCTCGGTTCAGTGGGTTTGATAATCTTTGACTGATCATTTTCACATTTCAGATTGTAATTTGAAATTTTAAAAGGGTTGATAGGCTTTCAACAGAGGCAGGCATAGTACTGTTCCATTCACGTTATGTCATCCCAAAACTCCATTTCTTAGGCAAATTATTAATGATTGGTTCTTATCCTTTAACTAGCAAATTCTATTTAGGAAGTCTTTAAAAGAAAAAAATATTGTGTGGAGGAAGGTAACTTGCCAATAAACAGTCATATATTGAGTAAAGATTGTATGCCAGCCTTCTGTAAAAGCACTAAGATAGGTACAGGGAATGGAAAGACAAATAAGAGTCCCTGTCCTAAAAATGAAACAAAACAAACAAACAAAACAGAGTCCTTGTCCTCTAACAGGGAGGGACATACAGAAATAGGTAATTATAAAATAATGCAGCAAGTGAAATATTATGCATAGGATATTACTGAAGCACAAAAAGCAATTATCTTGATATCTCTTAGGAAGCAAGTAACAGAAATAGTGCATGTGTAACCAGTCTCCTTGTTCATAATTATCAGATCAGCAAATTTTATGTGTGGTTGAATATTTATATTGAAATAGCATTTGCTTTCTTGACTAGGAACACAATTTTTCTTAGGAACAGTTTAACAGGCATAATCAAATAGGGAATGTTATAGGAAAAGTGGAAAGGCTTTGTGGACTTGGAGGGTTTAGAATTAGTGCTCTTCCTGACCTCTACCACACCCCCCAACACACACACTGTCTCTGCATAAGTGTTCCATGGCTTTTGGTTAGTGACTATACAGAAAGGAAATCCCCTCTGAAAATGATTTCTTCTACCCCCTTCAGGCTCTTTAATGTGGGCCTTTTATTTCCTCCGCATATTTCCCTACATTCAACTCTGATAAATATAATAAGCTATGAGTGTTTAGAAGAGTTTACATTGTAAAAGGAAATATACTTGTATACAGGATCCAACACAAATAAGGCCCCTTTTTTATTACAGAATCTTTTATTACAAAATCATAAGCAATTGATTCTGTAATAACAATATCACACTCAAGCACATCATATGACATTTTAGGTAAAAATGTTGAAATTAAAACTATAAATTATTACACCCATATTATTACCCTAGCAACCACACTCAAGCAGGTGTTACTTCTGCCAGACCCTGTATATATTTTAGCATGTTTGCTGCTTTTTAAAAAGAAATATGTTTTTAAATGTATTTGTATAGGCTCTTCAGAGCCTGCCCTGGTAAAAAATAGTATTCCATCAACACAGCAATTCTCCCCTGAGCTTTAATCACTGGGCATTTGTTTTTCAACACTAATTTTAAACCATGAACTGACATACAAATTAAAGATGAAAATAGGTTCAGAGCCTATCAATTGAATTTCAAATGTCATACTATGTTTTCAGAGCATTTGGTAGAGTTTAACACCTTTAAGTAGTATAAAACTTGGCTTTCTCTAATCCACAGCATCCAAAATACTTTGACTTGTGTCTACAAGCAAAAAAAAAAAAAAGTAGAACATCTTTTACATCTTCAATAACAGTTTTCAAAAATAAATCAGGCACACATTCGAGTCCTATTACTGTAGGCAAATCGCCAGAGTCGTGTGTTCCTGGACGAGGCTGAAGTCCCCAGAGCTGTCCAGAGGACTGCACGTACGGAAATTGGTCTTTTGGAATTAAGAAAATACCTTTTTTTTATATCTATAGATGCTGCCATTTATATTTTACATTTTATTTGACCATTTCCTTGTCTATCTTTAGTCAGTTCATGAGGGTGGGAATTTGTTCATCATATTTACAGTTGCATCTCAGTACCTGAACCAACAGTAAGCACCCAGCAAATACTTGCAACACAAATAAATAGTTGTCTTTGGGGGCTTTGAATGAGGAAGGGCACCAGAATTTTAGCCAGACCTGCAAGATAACACCATATATACTGATTCCTAGATCTAAAGGCAAAATCCAAAATGGTAAGGAAGGCCCAGATCTGGATGAGGACAGCAGAGAGGTTCCAGGAGCCTCACGCACACTTTCTTCTTCCTGTTTTTTAACCGTTGTTCATGTGGGAACTACAGCTCGTTTTTGTCTTTAGGCAGCAAACTCAAAATGATTGCTCCAGGACAAAACTCAGATAGCAAACAAACTGAAATGTCTTGCACTGTTATTTAGGACCAACATTTAAAATAGAGCACTTGTTCTTAATACACACACACCACTAAGGATATATGTATATATAATGTAAGTGATACTTATCGTATATGTTTATAATATCTGCATATTATGCAAGCAATAGCGATATAATGCAAATTTATTTCTTGTGTAAGTGATAACCATCTTATTAAGCTGTTATTCCCTTTGTCAATTAATATTATCGTTTGAGCTCTCTTGCCCTCCTCTCTTTTTTCGGGTGTTTTCAGGCAGTTGATGGTTAGGACAGGAGTTGATTTTTACCTCTCTGAGCAAAGTCAAATGAGAAATTCCATTGATCTCACTGTGGAGGTAATTGAGGATGAGAAATTTTGGTAAATAAACAACATGTGACTATTTTACTGTGTCCCCATTCTTTCAATAGTATATAAATAATACTGCTAAAATGTCAAACATATCACAGGAATACCCTACAATATTTCTAGTCATTTTTTATGGAGAAACATTAACAAGTTGTAGCTGTCAGAATGATCCTCCTCACTAGGCAAAACAACTAACACGGCGACAAGATGTATGAGATCAGCAATTCATAAAGGAACTGTCTTTTGCTTCTAGTTTGAAGTTCTCTGATGGTATAAACTATGATTCTATGGCTATTTATTTAATGTGCGTTTGTGTGTCTGTGTCTGTGTTTTCTATTTAGTTACTTTGAGGGTTTATTCAGCAATTTTATCACCATTTTGACAAAAGTTATGAGTTTGAGATATTTTATAGAAGAATGATTTATCATGAATCAAATTTGAACATAAATAATTTAAGAGATGAGTATAGACAAGTACACTTCAATTT
>VMDR010031902.1:0-11880 GCA_007922815.1 Macrotus californicus | reverse complement strand
GGCTAGTGTGGCTCAGTGGACTAAGTGCCAGCCTGAGACTAAAGGGTCACTGGTTCGATTCCTAGTCAGGGCACATGCCTAGGTTGTGGGCCAGGTCCTCAGCAGAGGGTGTGCCAGAGGCAACCACACATTGATGTTTCCCTCTCTTCTCCCTCCTTTCCCCTCTATCTAAAAATAAATAAATAAAATCTTAATAAAAAGCTACAAGTGTGTGAGGTGCCTCTCAGCTAGGCCTTCCACAAGCTCCCTTGATTACTAAGTGTGACCCATGAGCCTGAGCAAGAAAGGTGCAGAGGCACGGGTCTCCACGCAGCTTCCACTTACCGCTTTGGAAGGCTAGCCAACATTCAGCTTTCTGCTTTAGGTTTAATGTCTTTGCCTAACACAGAAAAAGTAAAATTGCTTTCAAAACTTCAACCGAGAAAAAAAACAAACAAACAAACTTCAACCGAATATCTTCCGAGACCAAGAGTCAGAAGGACATACCATTTTCACATTATGAGTGTGCAGTGGGAATAAAGGAGAGTTAGCAGTGATTTCTGACATACAGATTTGAGGTATTCTTGGCTAGAAAGCACATATTTATTAGTTTATTTTTCACGTTCCTATTCTGATCACTACTGAGGTTTTTGGAAATCTTGTCTAAATATTGCCAGAAATTCTATGGGCAATAGAATCACGTAAACTCAGATCACTTAAATGTCCTCACTGTGTTTAGAACAAACAAAAGTAGGTTTTATTTTCCTTTATCTCTCTGGAACATATGCTCAAATTTATATTTACCCACATGTATCTTCTGAATGGCAGGCTATGCTACAGATTTTTAATGTGTGTGTGTACTTGTGTGTATATCATGGCCTGGTATGTATATAAATTTATATATAAAAGTTATTAGCAAGATAGACATATGGGAAAACTGACTGCTTTGATTTTCCTGAATATCCCTTACCATCTGAAAATAAGAGAGGTTTGCAGGAAGCAAATCTTGGGGCAGAGTCTATAAATTTCTAAATAATGGATCCTTATTTTCCAAAGCTACACGGTTCACCAATGCCCAGAGACCTCCTGAGTTTAGAAAATACATTTTACATTTTCATAGCAGCAAGACCATAAAATGTTTTTAACTTTGCACCTTTTACAGCTCAGTCAACAGCTGTTGATAAAAACCACTGGTACGAAGAAAAGAAGCTTATTATACTGGAGTCTTCTGTGTCTAGTCCCATCAGCTAACCAAAGGGACTAGGTCATCATAGTGTCACAGAACTATTTTGAAATTCAGCTAATTTGATGTGAAAAAATCAGTGTTTGCTCTCATCCATTTTAATTTCTTTCCACAGTACATCATGACATGAAATGTCTCCCACAAAGATCACAAATGTATTCGAACAGAAACATTCTTACAGGCCTAAGTGAGTTGGCCCCAGAGTAGAGTATGTAATTTAATTAGACACATTAGTAAAAATAAGCACTACTTTTCTAAATTGGACTGTGAATTTTGGGGCTAACTTAGCAAAATTTTGCAGTGTATTTGTATGTGTCGTGCTGCAGGAAATAGATCAAATTTATTTTAGCGACAGTCGCCAAAAGTTGAGATGCCGTGCTGCCTTGTAAAAGTGACTGCATGCAGAACCTCTTTAATGTAACTTTACATGTTTAGGTAAGGACTGAGAATGAGACTCTTCTCACTGAAATCCCATATTGAAATCCATGCCGGCCAAAGATAAAAGGAGTTAGAGTGACATGAATTTTTATATTTAGAATAAAAACAGTTTGACAGCTTAGTTAACCCTCCAAATTCATACCAGGAAATACATGTTGGGCTGGAAAAGTGTGAGAGAGGGAAGTGTGTTTCACTCACTATTTTACCCTGAGCACCTAGTCTGGCCTCTGGCCTCTGGACGGTTATGGATAAATGCGCCCCCCACCTGGGGGCCCAGCTTGACACAAGCTTGCCTTTCTGTCTTACCTCTGAATGTATCTGAATGTTGGAATGGCCAGCCCCAGCGGTCAGAGCCACACCCACCAGGCACCGCCCCTCGGGAGTAAGTTTTAGCCAAACTCACATTTTCTTTCCTCCTATTTGTTTCCATTGTGATACCAAACTCGAGAAATTCTCTCAAATTCTGCCACTCTAAACTTTTGTTTTAAAGATTTTATTTATTTATTTTTAGAGTGCAGGGAAGGGAGGGAGAGAGGGAGAGAAACATCAATGTGTGGTTGCCTCTTGCACGCCCCCTTCTGGGGACCTGGCCCACAACCCAGGCATGTGCCCTGAAAGGAAATCAAACCGGCGACCCTTTGGTTCGCAGGCGCATCAATCCACTGAGCCACTCCAGCCAGGCCACGCCACTCTAAACTTCTGATTCTTAAATATTGCTTCAAATCAGGAAGTTGCCCACTCTCTTTGCAAGTGCAAAGCCTGTGGAACTGAGTGACTGGGGGGTGGGGTTGTCAGTTCCAGCGTATGCCGTGCTCCTCCTGCGCTCTGCGGGTTTCTTTCTGGGATGATGTTTACTCACTTAGCTGTAAGCATCTCAATTTAATTCACCCTGTTTTACTGTATTTTCACACATGTAAGATGTCAGCAGTATTTCCTGAGAGTTCTAGGGTCTGCTCTGGTTATACAGAAAGGAAAACAATATTTAATATTATCACCCACCCAATGACATTACAAGCAAGAAAAAATTTAAGTCAGAGTAAATGCAGTGGATGTCACTAAGCCCAGGGTGCTTTGTCAACAGGAAGATTGGCTAACAAACCTTAATTCACTTTTCAGAGTCCTAGGTTGATTATTTATAGTGCCCCTAAATACACAAAATGATGCTGCTAGCCTTGTACATTTAGAAAATTGCTGACATCAGAGGCAGTGTAAGAGGATTTCTGCTTTCTGATAATGGCTATGCTATTTACAGCACCCTTCTCCTACCAAAAATAATTTAAACTACCATATGGAACACTTAACTTTTTTTTTCTTAAAAGCAAGAGTAACATCAAAAGATAATAAGAAATCACCAGGAAAAAACTGAAAGGAAATTGGGAACCTCAGGCGTAAGCAAGGATTAAACCTTCTTTTGTTTGGGTGATACTTGCTGATCCTAGACTATCTGAACTTTTGTTTTGAAAGTCTGATAGGCAAGAGGAATAAAAATCAAACTCCATGCAGTGAAATCTTATGCAGGAAACAACACAATGAGTTAGGAGTCCATAAAGGTTAAATCCTCATGGTGTGATAGTAAAAACAATCAACATGTAGTCTTACACCTTAAACTTCAGGTTCAGTATTCTGGAGCATGTGAATGTGGGCAGTAGAGAACGTGAGCTAATGTATAGGAGAACCCGGTGTCCTGGAAGGTCATGACAGTTCAAGAGTGCAGTGGGCTCTAAGATCTGTGAGATAAAGAGGAGGTAGTCCAGCATCACCATTGGATAAGGTTTGGGTGGAGCTTGGACCTGGAGGGAGTAGGATGTGTTCCAGATACTGAGGAACTGTGCTTCCTAAATTATTGGAAGAAATAGATATCTTTTAGCCCTTTTGTCAAATATCTTTCCAACTTATTTTTATTTAGGCAAAATTTCCATATTAGCAATAGTTAGATGAAATTCAGTGAAATTAATTAAATTTCTTAGATTTCAATTCAAATTCAAATATACTTACTGGACATTTCTTTTTTACTTTTTCAAATTGATGTTCAAATACAGTTGTCTCCATTTTCCCACCACCACGTTCTCCTGCCCATTTCCCATGCCCAATCCCACCCCACCTTGGCTCCGTCCATGGGTCCCTCATACGTGTTCATTTACGTCCCTTTCCCTTCTTTCCCACGTTATTTCCCTCTCCCCTCCCCTCTGGTTACTGTCAGTTTGTTGTCGATTTCAGTGTCTCTGGCTATATTTTGCTTCATAGTTTGTTTTGTTAATTACATTCCATTTATAGGTGAGATCATATGGTATTTCTTTCTCACCACCTGGCTTATTACTTCACTTAGCATGATGCTCTCCAGTTCCATCCATGCTGTTGTGAAGGGCAGGAGCTCCTTTCTCTCTGCTGTGTAGTATTCCATTGTGTAAATGCACCACAGTTTATTGATCCACCCATTTACTGATAGGCACCTAGGTTGCTTCCAGCACTTGGCTATTTAAGTGTCTCAATATATACTTTTAAAACTGCTTTCTTATTAAAAATAAACTCCATTGGAATTAATTGATTGGACAAGAAAAATGTGAATCATGCCCTGGCCAGTGTGACTCACTTGGTTGGAGAGTCATCCCATAAACGCAAAGGTCACGGGTTTGATTCCTGTCGTGGCACATGCCGAGGTTGCAGGTTTGGTCCTCATCTGAGGCGAGTATTAGAAGTCTCTGGTCGGGGCTAGGGGTGGGGCATGAACGAGAGGCAGTCAGTTGACGCTTCTCTCCCTCTCTCTCTCCCCCTCCCTTCCCCTCTCTCTTGGATTTCAATTCAAATTAAAATATACTCTAAAATCAATAAGCATGTTTGCAGGTGAGGATTATAAAATACATACATATGAGTTATGCCAGTTATCTACCAAATAAAAACCTGCCCGAGCAGAGGAGGATGTCGATAGTTAGACTAGCAATCATCTCCTGAAAACTGAAACAAGATGAACAAAAACAAAAGAAAGCATGCCTGGTACTAAGTGGTACTCTACTTTAAACCGCTAATCCCGACCCGACTGTTTTCTGTAGATAAACACTTAGACAGTCTTTGGAACCCATACTACCTGCAAGAGGACTGCTAATCTACAAGAATAATTCCTCAATTTCCACTTCCAAAATCGTCTACCCACTCCCTCAAAGCCTAAGTAAACTTTGATTGGTTCCCTTTGTTAAAGGTTCCCTTTGTTAAAGCTCATAAGAGGGTACATTCCCCTTCCCTAAATCAGGCTGCTCTGGAGGGAAACTTCTCATGCCTGGCACTCGTGAGTAAAGCATCATGCTGACAATGATCTCGTTGGGTTTCTTCCACACAATAGAATAGAAAGGCAAGTCCCATGGCCCCACTCCAATCTAGAGAAATGGAAGTATACTTAGTCTCTTGTTTTTAAGATTTTATTTATTTTTATTGAGAGGGCAAAGGAGGGAAAGAGAGAGGGAGAGAAACATTGATGTGAGAGAGTAACATCGACTGGCTACCCCTGAGACACCCCCAACCAGGTACCCAGCCTGCAACCCAGGCATGTGCCCCAACCAGGGATTGTACCAGGATCCCCTCAGCCTGCGATACTATGCCCAACCCACTGAACCACACCAGTCAGGGAAGTGCTCATATACTCAGTCTTGATGGGAGGAGATGAAAACTTTCACGGCAGACAGCGTGAGCACAGGAAGGGCTGAAGAATCAGGGTTAACTTCCAGTTTCCTGTCCAGCATGTTAGGAGCTTAGAAGTAGTCACACTCCATCTGAACAAGTAAAAAACTGAACAAACTGAAAAGTGAACATTCTTTTTAGATCCCTAAGAGAGGTAAGGTCAGAGGACAGCTACTGCCCCTCAAATCAGAGAGACTGAAAGATGAATTCAGAGAATCACATCCTACCAGAATAGAAACCACTCTTGAAACCAGTGTAGGGGTAGGAACATCAGAATTGCAATTGGTAATTGCTGGAGGGTCAGTGTGGACAATTCTGTGAGTAAAAATCCTAGTAGGCCAGAGTAAGGGGGGCCTTTACACTGTGTCAGTTTCACACCCTGAAGCTCTACTAGGTTCTCACTATGAATATCAGAGAAAAATCTCATGCTTCTGGTAAAGGAGAGGAAGAGAAACCGTTTTTAAAATATGCCAGAGCATCCTGTTCTTAGCAAGGTTTTCTTCCCTCAAGAGAAACTATTTAACCAGAGCCTAACCTGCTGGAGATGCAGCAGAGCCTCACTGACCTGGGGGAAGAGCAATACCCAGCTCCCTACCCCTTTAGCCATTCTGTCCCACCTAAAGGACAGGGGTAAAAACTAAGAAGCAGAAGGATTTTGAGGACAGTGAAACTACTGTGTATAACTCTGTATCAGTGGATATGGGTCATTATAATTTGTCCAAACTCATAGAAGGCAACAGCAAGAGTGAACCCTAATGTAAACTACAGGGGGGGGCTGGTGATGTGATACTGACAAAGTAAATGTATCGGTTGTACCTATGGAGCGTTCTCTCGGGGGATAGTGATAATGGGAGAGGCTAAGCCCTTGTGGATGCCTGGATTATGTGAGAGATATCTATATCTTCTGCTCAGTTTTCTGTGATCCTAAAACTGCTCTAAAAAATTCTATTAAACATAAAATTTAAAGAGAATCAGGGATATAATGATTGCTCCGTGTAACTGGCTTTGGGGGCAAATTTCAAATGCATCATTGGTCACTGACTGATGTGTCCACAATTTAGTTTCTACTGAACACCTCTTCATTTCCTCATTGTATCTGCTTCCTGCTATTGCCTGGAACATCACCATCTGCCCAAGGAAAGAGAGAGAGAGCATAAAAGAGGAATTAAGGAAGGAAGGAGGAGAGAAGGGGGGTAGGAGACAGAAGGGGAGGAAGAAGAGGAGGAGGAGAGAGAAATGTACTGCCAGTTTCTTTTAAATTACCTTGTAATTATATTCTTATCTTATTTGTAATAGCAAACCACAATACAAACAAGATGTGCTGCATAAATAAAAAACATCAAATCTTTATCCAATTTAAGTTTTGGCCTACACATGAATAAAAGTAGATAAATAGGCAAAACCCAGGCTATTAGAAAGAAAGATAAGTCTGGTGACTAGAGAAGCTGGTTTTAAAATGAAGAATAGAAAGTGTCTGTCATTTAAAATAGATATTTTTCTTACTGTGGACAGGCCAGTCACCACAGACACTCCATTATCTGGGCCCGACAAGGAGGAAAGTGCAAGCAGGCTCCAGATTGCCAGTGGGGTGTAAAAGAGCTTTCAAAGTCAGATTCAAGAGATGCAAGCCTTTTTGTTTACCTGCAGTATTTGGGAATTTCTTACGTTTGAGACCAGAGGATTCTGGCCTAATTCTCCTTCTTTTTTGCTCAACTTCAGGCATTTAGATCTATTCCCAGGGGTTCTTTCATTCTTTGAAGTAGAAATCTGTGCAGACATTTTGCCTAATTTTTTTTCAGTTTATTTTTTTAACCTTGAAATTACTTAAAGGATTCTATCTCCTTAAAGATAGAATGCACAAGAAGGAGCAAAATTTCCATAAAAACAAAACTAAGAGGGCACTAAAAAAAAAAAAACTTCTCTACTTTGCTTACGATGGTTCTATCTGAAACACATTTGAATGCCTATGTCTTGATAAGTTGTTCTATATTAGGCTTTCAATATAAAGAATGATTAGATTGACCTCTGTTTAGAATCAAACAGCAGACTGAACATTCTGAAAAATTTCCCATTATGGAACACCAAAAAATATTGGGATAAAATAATAAACACCTTCTTTAAATGCATGGAGAAGCTCCTAGAGAGTTAGGGAACATTTCCTGGGGCCTTAAAACTGAGAGGGAAGGTAAAAGTAAGATGCAGCTGTCCTACAGGACATCTTTGTTCCTTACCATTGGCAACCCTGGGCTTCAAGGAGCTCCCTGCAATTCTTACTTGCCCATGGAAATTGGTACTAAGGGGCTAGGCAGGCAGGGTGAATGCTAGCAGAGTGTGCCAGAGGTTGTTCCTGGTGGTCGCGGGGAATATATAAGAGGCCTGAGGACACTCTCTTCACCGTGTCTTTTACTAAACAGTCTCCCAAGTTATATTTCTTCATGATGCTATATGAAATGTGAAAAAGAAATAAAATCGAACCTGTAAAAAGATCTTATAAGAGACAGGATGAAGAGTTTGAATTATTAATATTTTTTAATATAGAAAATTTTAAATTTCTCAAATGGCAGGTGAAAATTCTGAAATTATTTTATTTATTTATTCATTTATTTTTAGAGAGAGGGCAAGGGAGGAAAAAAGCCTTTCTCATGCTCTCCAGCTGTGGACAGAACCTGCAACCCAGGCCTGTGCCCTGACCTGGAATCTAACCAGTGACCTTTTGCTTGGCAGGATGATGCCCACCAACTGAGTCACACTGGTCAGGGCTGAAATAATATTTTCTTTTAAAAAAAGCTCTGACAAGATAAACAACTGAGATTTAACTTCAGAATTAAGTTTTCCAGAACAGCATATAACTGTTGGAACACAAGCGGAATATTTAACAGACTTGTGATATGTCTTCATGAGATGATGAAGAAGACTTTTCCACAAATGAAATGCATCCCAGGGAAAATTTGTATAAAGTGTGTTCTGGCACAGCATTTGAATTGTACACATACATTTTAAAACTAACGGCTTCTAGGCAGAAAGGAGAAAAATGTCCTGTTACCCAGTAAAAATCACAGATTAGACTGGCTTCAAAATTCAGACCTTACGTCTAGACTCCATGATGTTGAAGTAGGACAGCAGGATACAGAAACGATGATTACGTCACATGATCCCAAATGTGTAACATAAAAATATGGGAAAGCAAGAACATTGGGAGAAATTATGCCAAGTATTAGTGGTGGTTGCCTCTCACTGGTGACAATTTTATTAATGGACATTGTGGTATTTTATGATTTTTGTTACTTTCCAAATGGTCCAGAATGATTTTGTGTTATATAGTAATTAGGAAAATATAGTTAAAAAGCATAGAAAAAGAAAGAAAAGCATTTCCCCCACTAACATTCGTCTAGGTGAAGGTATGTCAAATTGGGATCACAAAATTTTGAGGCCCTTTCCTGAGTTCACTTACGCTTCAGCTCTGGCTACGCCTTAAAGGCCAAGGGAGCCCGCGACACATCAGCCTAGCATTCCATGGGTTTCAAAGTCTCGCCATAAGATTCCTACAGTCCAGAAACTTTTTAAAAATTCTTTGGGGCCTTTTGGAGTCATAAAAGCAAACTTTGCATAGAAAACACTACTTTTCCTCGGAACTAAAACTTAAAATTACTGCAGATGCAATGATTTGTCAAAACAGAGAACCCCATCGGTGTGAGTCATGTGGCTTGCCACTCGTCCGGTGCGTGTTGTTTCTGCTCAGAGTGGAGGCAGGGAACCAGCTCCCTGGCACTGCTGGGCTTGTGGTTTTGTAAGGCTAGTGCAAAGATAATACACTATATTTTTACATAGTCTTCTGAGGTTAAAAGTTACAAAATTATAACTGCAGGACCCAAACAATGTGTCTTATATTCACATTTTGTTTGGCTTCCATAATTATTAAATTGATTAGCGGTCAAAATTTAAAACTCAAACTGCCTCAAATATTCTAGATTTGGAGGTTTCTCTTGGAAAAATAGGAAGTCTGTACATATTGGGCAGCAATTTACTGGAGGTTAATTTTGCTGTTCTTCAAGGCAGGTCTCTGTCCCCAGGCTTCCAGAAACTCCATTACCCATTTCGGTTAACTGGCTCCAGTGTGCGTTGCATTGGTGAGCTCTGTTGTTGAAGGCTGATGTTAATTCGAGTTGACAGCTCTAATTATTCAGTGAAAAATGGATACAGTGTAGGCTACCTGTTGTGGTGTTTCTGTGAAAAATTGTTGCTGGCTTCTGATTCAGACATCCCAGATTGTGTATCAGTTATGGTGACTTCGCTTGTAGCTCAAATAGCTTCAAAAATGTTAAATGAATGTATCCAGAGTAAGAAGGCCTGAGTTGAAATGCATCCAGAGTTGGTCCATTCAGGAATGGAATTCCCTCAGAGATCTAGCAAGTTTCTTTCTTTCTGTTTGGCCATCCTCAGAGAATGGGGCTTACTCTCATGCTGTCTTCCCTTCAGGAGAAAAAACCAGTACCACAGCAGTTATTACAGCAGAGGAGATCAACAGCAGGAGAAAAGACCAAACCTCTTCCTTGAGTCTCCTTCTGAGTGTAAAAAAACAAAACAAAAACAAAACCAACTTTTCAGAATCCCTCCCTAGCAGATCTTCCTGACTGTAATAACATGGCTGGAACTGTGTGCTAAGTCCAACACTACACCAACCAGAGGCGCACAGAGTGGAGTACCTACCATAACCTTAGGAGATCCGAATCATCCCTGAGTCGGAAAGGCAGTGGCCTCCCCTTGGCGCATGGTAGGTAGCATTGGGAAGAGTGGCTCCAGAGGACATCATAGGCCTATGACAAGAAGGAAACAGTGAGGAGGGGGGACTTGATTTCAGATCCATAACTAACAGGGTCTGCTCCAGATTAACAGTACTTCTCTAGCTTTGCAATGACCTTGAGCATATTACTTTACTTTTCTAACTTCAGCTCTCCATCTGAAATTATGAATAACAATACCTCCTTCACAGGCTTATTATAAATATGAAATGTTCCAACATATATGATGCTCAAACACATCAAATGTGTAATGCTTTCTTTTTCAAAATGCCAGATATACTTCTGAAAATGGAAAACAGTAAAAAATAAATCAGAAAGATTTTAGAAATTTCAAACAAAATAAAGCAAATTGAAACTTTTTGAAAACTTTTACACAATCCTGGTTTAGGTGCAAATTTATCTTAAGATTTATCTTGACCTCCACTCAGTTTTTCTCAATGAATGAGAAGTGTCATTCAAAATTTGAAAGTAGATGATTGTGTGCTAATGAGGTTTAGTTCTTCCTGCACAGTTAGTTAGTGATCTTTTATCACAGAGGAAAAATGTTACACGGTCTTCACCTTATTAGCAGAGCTAAAATTTGGCTCAGTTTAGTATACACCTCCTTTCTCCCTGGCATTTGGATAAATGAGAATACTTGGTTGCTTGATGTTCTACCAGAAAAGATACTTGGTGGCAAGGTACAATACAAAGCAGGTGCTACAACATGCTCTACTGGGCAGGGTGACAAGTGATGGCTTCCCCAGAGTCACAGCGAAAGACAGATTTAGTGATCCTTGCTCTGTGATGGAGGATCCACACACCAGGGCAGCAGCTTACACTCTGTCTGCTGAAGTGAGAGTGTTCGCGTCTGTGCTCTCCAGAGAGCTTCCAAGTGGCAGGAAAGAGGAAAACTCTGAAGTCTGCCTGTAATGCAGTCACCACATGATGTTCCCTATCAAGAGAACTACAAAATCAAATTAAGACCTCAGAAAACAACAGATGTGAGAATCCAAATCCTTCTGCTTTCTAGGGCATTACCATTCCTTTCTAGAGAAGAGAACTACAGGAGCCCTGCAAAGTATTAACAGGGCATTCCAGCAGATTCCAAATGCTCTTCGCATTTACATGTTTGCAGAACTGTGCTCCCTGGAGATCATCTATCAAAGGGTATAGCTTGCTGACATGTTTGGTCACTTGTGGCCATGGTGGTGACAGAGTACTCATACCAGGCCTCAAAAACAGAATAAAACCACCCACCATCTCTTCAGCTTCTACTTAATCAAGTGTGTTTCAACAGATTAAAAAAAAAAAGAATAAAAGAACAGAAAAGAAAGGAAGATGGTGCTTTGGTGAGAAGACTGCTTCAATTCCTAGGAGCTTCTCCATGTACATGTCATATGACTTTGAGCAGAGTCTTCTAATCTCTACTCCTCAGTTCTGCAAAAGTAAAATGAGACTAATATCTGCACTTCCTATGTAATTCCTCTTCTAACTAGCTTTGGCAAACTTTAAGGCTCTGCATGACAATAATATTTTTAAAAATACTAGATTCATAACATTTTACAAGTAACTTCTACTGAATTTACAAAGAACAAAGATCCAGAGTACAGGAAAAAATGCATAAACTAATATACTACTAGTAATAAACAAGACAATTTAAGACAGATGTATAATGAATAATGATAGATGATAGACTGTAGATCGGTTCAATACATAGATAAGAAATATCGAAAGATACCTTATAGATGATCGATACAGAGACAGATAATG
>VMDR010031901.1:0-11894 GCA_007922815.1 Macrotus californicus | reverse complement strand
GAAAAAAACCCCAAAGCACTCAAACTCACAGAGATTGAATAGTATGCTATTAAACAATGAATGGGTCAAGAATGAGATTAGGGAAGAAATCAAAAAGTTACTGGAAACAAAAGAAAATGAACTCACAACAGTCCAAAACTTATGGGAAACAGTGAAGGCAGTCCTGAGAGGGAAGTTCATAGCATTACAGGCCTACCTAAGAAAGGTAGAAACATTTCAAATAAGCAACCTAACCCTACAATTATAGAACACAAGGAACAACAACAAAGACAGCCCAGAGCAAGTAGAAGGATGGAAGTAACCAAGATCAAAGCAGAACTAAATGACATAGAGACTAAAAGCACAATTCTAAGGATCAATAAATACAGGAGCTGGTTCTTTGAAAAGATAAAGAAAGTCAACAAGCCTCTAAGTAGACTCATCAAGAAAAAAAAAAAGGAGGAGACCCAAATAAACACAATCAGAAATGAAAGAGGAGAGATTACAACTGATACCACAGAAATACAGTGGATTGTAAGAAATTACTATGAAGGACTATATGCCAAGAAATTTGAAAATGTAGGGGAAGTGGAGAAATTTCTAGAAAATATAATCTTCCAAAACTGAATGAAGAAGCAGAAAGCCCAAACAGACCAATAACAGCTAACAATATTGAAGCAGTAATCAAAAAGCTTCTGACACACAAAAGCCCTAGACCAGAGGATGTCAAAGGGGAATTTTACAAAGCATTTAAGGAAGAGCTAACCCCTAACATTCACAGATTACTCCAAAAAATTCAAGAAGAGAGAAGACTCCCAAACTCTTTTCATGAAGATAGCAACATCCTAATCTCAAAACCTTGTAAAGACTCAACAAAGAAAGAAAACTTCAGGCCAATATCGCTGATGAATGTAGACACAAAATCCACGGAAAAGTGATTTCAGTACAAGTTGAAATGAGTGTTGTCTCAGAGAGTAGGTACTATTTTCAGTAATTCTGTTGAAGTATCTTTCTGAAACATGGTCACTTCCATGGTAAGTTTGATAGTGAAAGAGCTACTGAAATCACTTTTCCATGGGTAAATGAGTGAATGGATTCATGACTATGTCATCTTTGAAGTAAAATAAGCTTCTGTAGTACAGTTTCCTCCAATGTATTCTTCCAGTAGAAAAGCCTAGGCCAGCTAAGACATGCATGTACAGTCTACTACCTGACTTGGACAACACAGTTTTGTGAATGTGAACATAACTGTTCATTTTCTGTGTTCCAAGTGCATTCTACTCTGATAAGACAGTAGTGAATTGTTTGAACCCCTCCAAATCACTCATGAAGGAGAATATTTCAAAAGATACATGTTTTTTAGAAATCCATCTGCAGCATTTATAATGACACACAGAAGTAGTCATTTAAGTACAAGATGAATATTAGAGGGGTATGAGATCATAACCACAGTTTACAGCAGTGCTTTTGAAATTTCTATCTGCAACATTTGTCAGGTGAGGCATAGGTGCTCATTTCAGTATGTGATGAATTTTAGTGTTGTATGAGATCATAACTGCTGTTTCCAGCACTTCTGTTGAAGTATGTTACTGATACATGATTACTTCACTGGTAAGATTGATAGTGAGAGAACTACTGAAATCATCCTTCCATGGGCAAAGATCCTAAACCAGATCTAGAAAGAAAACAGACATTAACCTCAAGAGAATAAAACATCTAGCTTTATGTATTCTCCACCCCTCCCATCCTACTACCAGACAGAGAAAGATTTATCTCAAGGATCTTCACAACATAGCTTTATGTGGTCCTTTATAACTGGGTGCAAATTAGACCAACCTTGATCGCCTAGCTACAGATGGATTCTTCATCCTTTAATTAGGATGACAGTAAGCCACACACTCCCCATTCCCTCTCTTGCCCAGTTATTCCCTTGTGATTGATATCTTAAATGCTTCCCCTTTATCTGTTCTAGATCACATAAAGTTAAAGATAACTCCACATGACATATCCAAATGATAGATAAGCAGACATGCTCATCAGACACTTGAGCAATATATATTCTTAACCTTATTTACAAAAGGGGAAATAAAGACCCAGGGCATTGGAAGACCTCCATGAATCCTCACAGAATGGAGTTTCTGAGGTTTTTGGTGCTGCTGCTGTCACTTAGGGGTAGCTGTTGCTGATAAGAGGTGATTGGCCTGAAAATCCCTGTTTAAGATAGGAAAAAAACCCTAACTTCTCAAAGATGGCGGAATTGTGGGACTTGACCTTGGAGAGTTCTTATTTCAACCCAGTGATGAGAAAACTGAGTCTGAAAAGTTTTAAGGTTATTTATTTATTTATAATTTTTATTATTTTTTATTTTTTAATTACTTTATTGTTGTTATTTACAGTTGTCTGCATTTTCCCTCCACCACTCTCCGCCAACCCCAGCCAATCTCACCCCCTCCTCCGCTCCCACCCTCCCCCTTGGTTATGTCCATGTGTCCTTTAGAGTGTTTCCTGGAAACCCTTCCCCGCACTGTTCCCTCCCCCTTCCCCTCTGCCCATTGTTAGATTGTTCTTAATTTCAATGTCTCTGGTTGTATTTTGTTTGCTGTTTTCTTTTGTTGATTATGTTCCAGTTAAAAGTCAGATCATGTGGTATTTCTCCCTCACCGCCTGGCTTATCTCACTTAGCATAATGCTCTCCAGTTCCATCCATGCTGTTGCAAAGGGTAGGATCTCCTTCTTTCTCTCTGCTGCGTAGAATTCCATTGTGTAAATGTACCACAGTTTTTTTAACCACTCATTGACTGATGGGCACTTAGATTGCTTCCAGGAGTTGGCTATTGTAAATTGTGCTGCTATGAAGATTGGGGTGCATAGGTTCTTTTGGATTGGTGTTTCAGGGCTCTTAGGGTATAATCCCAACAGTAGAATTGCTGGGTCAAAAGGCAATTCCATTTTCAGTTTTCTGAGGAAATTCCATACTGTTTTCCACAGTGGCTACACCAGTCTGCAATCCCATCAACAGGGCACTAGTGTTCCCTTTTCTCCACATCCTCTCCAACACTTGTCTGTTGATTTGTTTATGATGGCCATTCTGACCGGTGTCAGGTGGTATCTCATGGTGGTTTTAATTTGCATCTCTCTGATGGCTAGTGATGCTGAGCATCTTTTCATATGTCTCTGGACCCTCTGTATATCCTCCTTGGAGAAGTGTCTGTTCAAGTCTTTTGCCCATTTTTTAACTGGGTTTTTGGTCTTCCTGGAGTGGAATGGTGTGAGTTCTTTATATACTTTGGAGATCAAACCCTTGTCCGAGTCATCATTGGCAAATATGTTTTCCCATATAGTTGGTTCTCTTTTCATTTTAATGCTGTTTTCTTTTGCCATGTAGAAGCTTTTAATTTGATGAGGTCCCATTTGTTTATTCTTTCTTTTATGACCCTTGCTTTAGGGGACACATCATTGAAGATGTTGCTGCGAGGAATATCTGATATTTTCCTGCCAATGTTTTGCTCTAGGGCTCTGTTTAAGAGACCAGCATCATTCTAATCCCAAAATCAGAAAAAGACACAAGAAGAAAAGAAAACTACAGGCCAATATCAGTGATGAACATAAATGTTTAAATCCTCAACAAAACATTGGCAAACCAGATCCAGCAATACATTAAAAAGATCTTACACCATGATCAAGTGTGATTCATCCCAGGTATGCAAGGATGGTATAATATTCACAAATCAATAAGTGTAACATACCACATAAACAAAAGAAAAGACAAAAATCACATGATCATATTGGTAGATTTAGGGAAAGCATTTGATAAAGCACATCACCAATTTGTGATAAAAACAAAAAACAATCAGCAACATGGGAGTAGAGGGAGCATACCTCAACATAATAAAGTCCATATAGGAAAAACCTACAGCCAATATCATGCTCAATGAACAAAAGACTAAGTTTTCACACTAAGATCATGAACAAGACAAGGATATGCACTTTCACGACTCCAATTCAACATAGATCAGAACCAAAAATCTTTAAAAACATCCCATTTGATATAGCAACCAGAAAAATAAAGTACCTAGAAATAAACCTAATCAAGGAGATAAAAGACCTGTACTCAGAAAACTACACAACACTGAATAAAGAAATTAAGGAAGATGCAAACAAATGGAAGCATGTATCATGCTCATGGATTAGAAGAATTAACATCGTCAAAATGTCCATACTACCCAAAGCAATTTATACATTCAACACAATCCCTATTAACATACCAATGACATATTTCACAGATATAGAACACAGATTTTAAAAATTTATATGGAGCCATAAATGACCCCGAATAGCTCCAGCAATTTTGAGTAAGAATAACAAAGTAGGAAGGATCACAATACCCAACATCAAACTGTATCACAAGGCTGCTGTTATCAAAACAACCTGGTACTGGCATAAGAACAGACACATAGACCAATGGAACACAATAGAGAGCAGAGAAATAAAACCAAGTATCTTAATTAATATTAATTAATATTTGAAAAAAGGGGCAATTTGAAAATTTGGTCAATTAATATTTGAAAAAAGGGGCAGAAGCATAAAATAGAGTAAAAATAGCCTCTTCAACAAGTGGTGTTGGGACGTCTGGACGACGATATGCAAAAAAAATGAAACTCGAGCACCAACTTACACCATACACAAAAATAAATTCAAGGTGGATAAAAGACTTAAATATAAGTCGTGACACCATAAAACTCTTACAGGAGAACACAGGCAGAAAAATCTCAGACATTCCATGCAGCAATATTTCCTCTGATATGTCCCCTAGAGCAAGGGACATAAGGAAAATAATAAACAAATGGGACCTCACCAAATTAAAAAGCTTCCGCACAGCCAAAGAAAACAGCATTAAAATGAAAATGAACCAACTGTATGGGAAAACATATTTGCCAATGATACCTCGAACAAAGGTTTGAGCTCTAAAATATATAAAGAACTTTCATGACTCCACTCTAGGAAGACAAGGAACCAAATTTAAAAATGGACAAGGGACTTCAACAGATACTGCTCCAGGGAGGACATACAGAGGGCCCAGAGACATATGAGAAGATGCTCAGCATCACTAGCCATCAGAGAGAAGCAAATTAAAACCACAATGAGATACTACTTCACACCAGTCAGAATGGCCATCATAAACAAATCAAGAAACAAGTGTTGGTGAGGATGTGGAGAAAAGGGAACCCTAGTGCACTGTTGGTGGGAATGCAGACTCCTTGCAGCCACTGTGGAAACAGTATGGAATTTCCTCAGAAAACTAAAAATGGAATTGCCTTTTGACCCAGCAATTCCACTGTTGGGATTATACCCTAAGAGCCCTGAAACACCAATCCAAAAGAACCTATGCCCCCCAATGTTGAGAGCAGCACAATTTACAACAGTAAGTGCTTGAAGCAACCTAAGTGCCCATAAGTAAATGAATGATTTGAAAAATTATGGTACATTTACACAATGGAATACTATGCAGCAGAAAGAAGGAGCTCCTACCCTCTGTGACAGCATGGATGCAACTGGAAAGCTTATGCTAAGTGAAATAAGCCAGGCTGTAAAAAACAAATGCCATATGATGTAGCCTTTAAGTGGAACCTAATCAACAAAACAAGCAAGCAAGCAAGCAAAATATAACCAGAGACACTGAAATTAAGAACAATGTGAGAGTAACCAGAGGTGAGTTGGGAGGGGATAATATTCATTGCCATTTTTTCATACCTGTGTTCTCTCTCTCAATGTTTTTCTTCCTGTTCTTAAAGCAGACCCTTTACCATGTCTTGCAGAGCTGGTTTGGAGGAGGTATATTCTTTGAGGCTTCTTTTGTCCACGAAGCTTCTCATTTGGCCTTCCACTTTAATTGATAGCCTTGCTGGGTAGAGTAGTCTCGGTTGCAGGCCCTTGGTTTTCATTACTTGGAATATTTCTTACCATTCCCTTCATGCTTGGAGCGTTTCCATTGAGAAGTCAGCTGCTAGTCTTATCGGGGCTCCCTTGTATGTTACTTCCTGTTTTTCCCTTGCTGCCTTTAGGATTCTCTGTTTGTCTTGGAATTCTGCCATTTTAATTATGATGTGTCTTGAAGTGGGCTTCTTTGGGTTCTTCTTCATTGAGACTCTCTGTGTTTTTTGGATTTGTGTGACTTTTTCTCTTGTCAAATTCAGGAAGTTTTCCATCATTACTTTTTCAGACAGGTTTTCTATCCCTTGCCCTTCCTCTTTTCCTTCTGGTATCCCTATTATTCGGATATTATTACGTTTCATGTGTTCCTGCATTTCTCTTAACCCCTCTTCATTCTTTCTGAGATTTTCCTTTTCTTGCTCTTTCTGGGTGTTTCTTTCTACCTTGTCATCCAGCTAATTGGTCTGATCCTCTGCTTCATCTAGCCTGCTTTTGATTCCTTCCACTATGTTCTTCAATTCAGAAATTGTATTCTTCATTTCCTCTTGGCTCTTGTTGATAGTTTCTATTTCCTTTTTCATGTTGATATAGTTTGCAGTGAGTTCATTGTAGTTTCCCTGTAGTTTTTGGTAATTCTCTGTGAGCTCGTTGAGCTTCCTGATAACCTTTGCTTTGAACTCAATATATGATAGTTGACTTGCCTCTGTTTCCTTTAGAATTTTTGTGAGGTGTCCTTCTTTCCTTTCATTTGGATATTGTTTCTTTGTCTTCCCATTGTTTGGGTGTGTTCAGTTGGAGGGGGAAGGCAAAATGGTTTAAGACAGTGGCAATGTATTCTATGTTATTTAAAGTACCAACCCATAGAGAAGAGATAGGAGATCCTATGGATATGTATAGCGTTAACTGCAATATTTCACCCAAGTAGCCACTTTTTAGAAAGGGTGGAAAAGAAATAAAACTTGCTAGGGGTGGGGAGGATTGCGAGTTTGATTTACAAAGCAGTGAGCTTGTGGGAGGTCAGTTTATGAGGTAAAGTGAGTGTAAAGGATAAAAAATAGGTGCAATGTGCTAGAGAATAGACTTAACCACAACAGTATTGAAGTTCTGGAAACAATGAATTGAGATGAGATCCGAGAGTGGTGCTGTGTAGCATTTACAATTGTATAGAACTGCAATTATTTACAATAGCAACAGAGCAACAATCATATGGCAGAATCTATGTGATCTGAATAACAAGAATAGGAAGTATAGGACCTAGAGTAGAGTGCTAATGGAACACAAGTGAAGTGAAAGACAGAAAATTAAAAATACACTATGAAAGAGAGAACAAGGGAAACCAGCCAAAGAATGCAATTTAAGAAACCAAGTGAAGAAGACTGAACAGAAATAAGAGGAATACAAAGATACTAATAAAATAAAAGATGTAAAAATAATGAAAAAATACTAATAGTATGAATGAACAATAAATTACAAGTTCTCTGGAGTAGCAAAATAAAATTTGTCTCACTGTCTCAGTTGTTGGGATGACCCCTCTTTGGGTCTAACCTTGGTCCTTTCACAGCTCCAGGTTTTATTGTCTTATTTGTGCAAATAAAAAGAAGAAGAAAAAGGAAGGACGGAGGAAAGAATTTAAAAAAGAAAGAAAGAAGGAAAGGAAGAAGGAATAAAAAAGGAAAGAAGGAAAGAAAGGAAGAAGGAATTTAAAAAATTAAAAATTAAAAACTTAAAAAAAAAGGAAGCCTCCTGCTGGCTTTAAACAAGTCAACCCAGTTCTGCTGGTCTTCCTGGCTGCAGCAAGCTGAGGGGGGCAGAGTTGGTGGGGTTGGGCATGAGGTGCATCTGGGCAGCGGGGTCAGATGCAATCCCTCCCCAGGGCTGTGGGCGTGAGCCATCAGCCTTTGCTGCTGGGGTGGAAAGTGCAGCCGATGATGGTCTGGGGTTTGTGTGCGCATGGTCCTTCTGGCCTCAGGTGTGAGTGTGAGGCCTCTGCTGCAGCTGCCAAGGTGGCTGGGGCAGTGTGGTCAGGCGCCCTCCACCCTCGGGGCTGTGGGCATGGGCTTGGACATTCATCCTCTGCCGCTGGAGTGGGACTGGTGCAGTGGCATCCAGGGCATGGTAAGGGGTGGCTGGGTTGCTGGCACACCTCGGGGGTCACGGGCACAGCTGGGCACTCTCCACCACTGGGGCTGGGGTTAGGGGTGCAGTCACAGTCCTGGCAGCAGAGGTGGGCCCACAGCTGAGGCTGTGGAGGCTGCACAGGTGCAGCCAGGTGAGGCGGGGGTGCCTGCCCTGGGAGAATTCCCCAAACAGCGTCTTATTTTTTCTTTTTCTTTTGGAAAAATTCCTCCTGCTCAAGCCTGCTGCTCCATACAAGGGCCTGGCCTCTCACACAGCCCAACTCTCCAACCAGACTGGGGACTGACCAGGTCAGGGCCTGTCATGGCCCAACTCTTCCCCAGCCTGTGTCCACTGTCTCAGCAGGTGCACACCACCTCTGTGTGTTTGCCACTTTGTCCTTATTCCCCCACCAACTTCAAGCATCCAGGTCCTTCCTGGTGCTGCTCAAACCTTGTTTGGCAGGGGAAGGAGCTTTTGACCTGGCTCTCTCCCAAAAGTCTTGCAGCAGACCTGGTGGGGGCTGGGCCTGGGGCTGTGACCACCCTGGTCCGCGCGCTGGTCCTGGGGACATTATTGTCCCAAAGCACTCTCCTTACCATCTGATTTTTCAATGTCCTCTATAATTTTGGCCTCCTATCTTCATATAAGCTGGGATACCATTGGCTGTTCACTCTGTTCCTCAGAAGATTGGCTAGGTGTTCCACCTGTGTGCAGGGGGAAGTGGACCCCGCTCCCACCTATCTCGCTGCCATCTTCGGATCCAGAACTTGTCTTCTTAAAAAAACGAGCAGCAAATTTAGTTTCAGCACCAGAAACTTGAAGTTCTGTTCATCCTTGTCCTTAATGCTCTGCCTCTAGTTCTCAGTTGGTTTTCCTTTGGGCCCCTGTCTTAATTCTCACAGACATAAATGTGAACATCCCACTTCCCTTTCACAACTTATTGATTGTTCTTTAAAATGTTTTTGGCACATTTCACTGCAAGACTCTGTTGAAAGACTCGAGAATGTGTCTACATATATTTTGTTGTGGTTACTTTGAAGTTTGTTGAATTGTTTTGTTTTGACAAGACTGTCACATCTCAAAACTTACTGCTGACTAAAAACATATGCAGGACATTTTTTTTCTCTTTCTTTGTTTAAAAAAAAATTCTACCACCATCCTGCAACTAACCACAAGAGGGCACTATGAGGCTGTGCTTCTGCTCCATGTAAAGTGAATGATAAATTAAGAGACTTACTGGAGATGATGGCAAGGCGGTAGCTGGCAGACCAGACAGTCCCACATTTGCATGCAGATAAACCAGGAGGAACAGCTGGGGAGTGAGACAGATTGCACAACCCAGGTTTCCAGCATGGGGAAACAAAGCCTCAAAACCTCTGGCTGTAAAAACCTGTGAGGGTTGCAGTGGCCAGAGAAACTCCCAGCCTCACAGGAGAGCTTGCAGAGAGACCCAAAGGGTCCTAGAACATATACAAGCCCACCCATCCAGGAATCAGTACCAGAAGGGCCCAATTTGATTGTGGACAACAGAAGAAGTGACTGAAAGCAGAGTAAGAGCTGAGCAAGAGGCATTGTTCCCTCTCTGACCACTCCCCCACATACAGCACCACAATACAGTGACATGGGTAGCCCTGCCCTGGTGAATACTTAAGGCTCCACCCCATGCAATGTAACAGGCAGCCAAGACAAAAAAAGATGGCCCAAATGAAAGAACAGATCAAAGATCCCAAAATAGAACTAAGTGATGAAGAGACAGCCAAACTATCTGATGGAGAGTTAAAAGCCCTGGTAATCAGGATGCTCAAAGAAATTGTTGAATATGGTCACAAAATAGAGGAAAAAACGAAGGCTATGAAGAGTGAAATAAAGCAAAATATACAGGGAACCAACAGTAAAGGGAAGGAAACTGAGACTCAAGTAAATGATTTGGGGAAGGAAAAAATAAACATTCAACAGGAACAGAATGAAGAAACAAGAATTCAAAACACAAATGAGAGGTTTTGGAACCTCCAGGACAACTTTAAATGTCCCAACATCTGAACCATAGTGGTGCCAAGAGAAGAAGAGGAAGAGCAAGAAATTGAAAACATATTTAAATAAATAATGAAGGAAAACTTCCCCGATCCAGCAAAGGAAATTGACTTCTAGGAAGTCTAAGAAGTCCAGGAAGCTCAGAGAGTACCAAAGAAATTGGACCCAAAGAAGCACACACCAAGGCACATCATCATTACATTACTCAAGATTAAAGATAAGGAGAGAGTCTTGGAAGCAGCAAGAGGAAAGGAAAGAGTTACCTACAAAGGAGTGTCCATAAGACCATCAGCTGATTTCTCAAAAGAAACCTTACAGGCAAGAAGTGGCTGGAAAGAAGTATTCTAAGTCATGAAAGGCAAGGACCTACATGCAAGATTACTCTATCCAGCAAAGCTATCATTGAGAATGGAAGGGCAGATAATGTGCTTCCCAGATAAGGTCAAGTTAAAGGAGTTCATCATCACCAAGCCCTTATTATATGAAATGTTAAAGGGACCTATCTAAGAAAAAGAAGATCATCAAAAATATGAACAGTAAAATGACAGCAAACTCACAACTATCAATAACTGAACCTAAAAAACAAAAAACAAAAACAAACTAAGCAAACAACTAAAACAGAGCAGATTCACAGAAATGGGCTTTCCTGAAGATGGCGGCGAGATAGGTGGGAGCAGAATCCACTTCTCCCTGCACACGGGTGAGATACCTAGCTGATCTTCTGAGGAACAGGGGAACAGCCAACGGTATCCAGCATATAAGAAGATTGGAGACCAGGATTTGGAAAGAACACTGAAAAAAAACACGGTAGGGAGCGTGCTTCAGGACAATAAGGTCCCTGGGCCCAGCCCGGGACCAAGGGGGCTGTATCCCCAGACCCGGTGGGCACCAGGTTGGCAGAAGGATTCTAGGGAGAGTGCCGGGTCAGAGGCTCCCTACCCCTGCCGAACAAGGTGTAAGCAGCACCAGGAAAGACCTGGGTGCTTGAAGTCACAGGGGGCGAATAAGTACCACTGGCAAAAACGCAGGGATGGTGCGCACCCACTGAGACTGTGAGGCCGGCTGGGGAGAGTCGGGCTCAAGGGGCCCGACTGGGTCAGTACCCATCCAATTGCAAAGCCAGTCTGTGGGACAGGCCAGCTGCTTGTATGGAGTGGCAGGCCTGAGCAAAAAGGAGTTTTTCAGAAAGAAAAAGAGAATAAAGAGGCACTCAGTGGCTGCTTGGGGAACTCTCCTGCAGCAGCGCCAGGGCCTACTGCGCACCTAACCACACGGGCGCCCGGGGCGCTCCTCACCCCTCCCGTCCCAGTGACAGAGGCTGGGCACACAGGGCGCACCGAACCTGGGAGATCGGAGGTCACCTGATCCATCGGAAGCCAGGCGCACACACCAGAGGCTCGGGAGCGAGCACGCTTGATCCTGCCACCCAGAGGCAAGCCCTGAGCTTCCTGAAAAGCATCAGAGGACGTGTGCACTCAGATCTGCTGCACCAGAGACAGTAGAACTGGCTTGGCTGGTTTGAAGCCAGCAGGAGGCCTCCTTTTTTTGTTTGTTTGCTTTTGTTTTTGTCTTTTCTTTTTTTAAATAAGAACTCCTTCTTTCTTTCTTCACATCTGTCTTTCATTACTCTTTCTTCCTTTCTTTCCTCTTTTATTTCATCTTCCTTCCTTCCTTTTTTTTTATATATATCCTCACAAGTGAGACAATAAAACCTGGACTTGTGAAGGGACCAGAGCTGGACCCAAAGTGGAGGCACAACATCTGAGACAGTGAGACCAATTTCAAGTAACTACTTCAGAGAACTTGCAAGTTATTTGTATATTTGTATTATTATT
>VMDR010031900.1:0-11889 GCA_007922815.1 Macrotus californicus | reverse complement strand
GCGTCATATCCAAGAAATTATTGGCAAGACCAATGTCATGAAGTTTTTCCCCAAATTTTCTTCTAGGAGTTTTACAGTTTTAGGCCTTATGCTTAAGTTTTCCCTCCATTTTGAGTTGATTTTTGGATGTGGTATATAATGTTTTCAACTTCATTCTTTTGCATGAGGACATCTAATTTTTCCAATACCATTCATTGAAAAGACTATTGTTTTCCATTGTGTACCCTTGGCACACTAGGCAGAGTTCATATATGCATGGGTTGTTTCATCCTCTTATATTGGTCAATATGTCTACCTGTAGACCAGTACCATACTGTTTTGATTACTGTAGCTTTATGATACATTTTGAAATCAGGGAGTGTAATACCTTCAGGTTTGTTCTTTCTCAAGACTGTTTTGGCTATGTCAGGTGCTTCATGGTTCCATATGAGCATTAGGATTGTTTTTCTCTGTTACTGTAAAAAAAATGCCATTAGGATTTTGATAGGGATTACATTGAATCTGTAGGTTGCTTTGGGTAGTATGAACATTTTTACCCTATTAGGTCTTCCAATCCATGCACATGAAATGTCCTTCCATTTATTTACAGCTTTAATTTCATTCAGCAATGTTCTGTAGTTTTCAGTACACAAGTCTTCATCTCCTTAGTTAAATATACTCTTAACTATTTTATTCTTTTAGATATGATTTTAAGTGGGAATCCTTTCTCAGGTTCCTTTTCAGCTAGTTCATTATTAGTTTATAGAGCTGCAACTCATTTGTATGCTGATTTTATAGGCTGCAATATTGCTAAATTTGTTTCTCAGTTTTAACAGCTTTTTGTGGAGTCTTTAAGGTCTTCTATATATAAAATGATGTCATCTGCAAACAGAGATGACTTTACTTCTTCCTTTCCAATGTGGATGCTTTTTATTTCTTTTTCTTGTATAATTGCTCTAACTCAGGCTTCCACTACCATGTTGCATGGAAATGGTGAGAGTGGTCATGCCTGCCTTGTTTCTGAACTTAGAGGAAAAGTTTTCAGTCTTTCACCATTGAGCATGATGTTAGCTGTGGGCTTTATTATGGAAATTATAATAATTTCCACTATTATGTTGAGGTAGTTTCCTTCTAGTTCTAGGCTCTTGAACACTTTTATTATGAAAGGGTATTGCGTCTTGTTAAATGTTTTCCTGTGTCAATTTAGATGCTCTTGTGATATTTATCCTTCATTTTGTTAATGTGCTATATCACATTAATTGATTTGTATATGCTGAACCATTCTGGCATTCAATAGATAAATCTTACTTGATCATGGTGTATAATATTCTTTTTAATGTGCTGTTGAAATTGGTTTGCCAGTATTTTGTTGAGGATTTTTGTACCTGTATTTATCAGAAATGTTGGCCTGTAGTTTTGTATTGTTTTGTTTTTTGGTAATGTCTTTGGTTTTGGGGTCAGGATAATGCTGGCTTCAAAAAATGAATTGGGAAGTGGTCCCTCCTCTTCAACTTTTTGAAAGAGCTTCAAAGGAATTTGCATTAATCTTCTTTAAATGTTTGATAGATTCACCAGTGAAGATATTTCAGATTTTACTTATTTAAATATTCTCTTTTTTATTTTAGTCTAGCTAAAGATTTGTCAATTTCATCTTTTAAAAAAACAACTCTTAAGCCCTGGATGGTGTATCTCAGTGGATTGAGTGTGGGCCTGCGAACCAAAGGATCGCCGGTTTGATTCCCAGTCAGGGCACATACCTGGGTTGCGGGCCAGGTCCCCGGTAGGGGGTATGTGAGAGGCAACCACACATTGATGTTTCTCTCCCTCTCTTTTCCCCTCCCTTTCCTTCTCTCTAAAAATAAATAAATAAGTTCTTTTAAATAAACCCAACTCTTAGTTTCATTGGCATTCTAAAAAATTGTTTTTCTATTCTCTATTTTTTTCTGCTCTAATTTTTATTATTTCCTTCCTTTTGATAAATTTGAATTTTGTTTGTTCTTTTTTTTCTAGTTCCTTGAGGAATAGTCTAAGTTCTCAAGATTGTCCATTATCTTCCAAATGAAACCAAAATGACTGTAAGAATGAATAGAAATCCATACTTAATAATATTAAATTTTTAATCACTTACATGTGTTTACATCTATAAGATAATAAGTTTTATGTACTTTATTTTATTTTGTTTGTAATCCTCACACAAGGATATGTTCTACTGATTTTTTTTTTGAGAGAGAGAAACATCATTGTGAGAGAGGAACACCCATTTATCAGTTGCCTCCTGTTCGTGTCCTGACTGGGGATTGAACCTACAACCTAGGTATGTGCCCTGACTGCAGATCAAACCTGCAACCTTTTGGTGTATGGGACAATGCTCCAACCATCTGAGCCACCCAGCCAGGGTAAGTTTTATGTACTTTATAAATCATAACAATATTAGAAATAGCTTTTTAAAAAATTATATAGACCCATCTACTGTATTAATGATACTTAACAGATGTTGAACCATTGAAAATTTTTCTTTCATTGAGATTTTTATTATCACATTAAGAGGTAAATATTAGCTTTGGGTGTGTGTTTTTAAATTCAACAACTTTCCTTGCTAACATGTCCTAATTCTAAATCTTGATTTCTACTCCTGCCAAGTCTGAGTCTCCCCCAGACTTTCCCATCCCAATAGCACCCCATTTACTGAGTTTCATACCAAAAACCTCTAGGTCAAGGATATCTTTTCTCTTTTTTCCATTCCCACAACTAACTCACTGGCATGTCAGATATGATCCATCCTCAAAATGTAGTTTGAATCCAACCATTTCTTGCCACCTTTACAGCTACCACCCTGGCTCATGTTATACCCCTCACCTGCACTATTGCAATAGCTTTTAACTCAGTGTTTTATTTTTATTTATTTTTTAACATGCCTCAGTAAATATTTTATATCTCAACCAATTACACACACACACAGCTGAAATAAAAAATTTATGAAGCATCACTCTTGCTATGTGCAATATTCTCTGATAGTTTGTATTTATTTAGTTTTAAATGGGCCATGATCCAGTAAATTGATATCAGGGTCTCTAATTGGTGATCTTTTATTGAAAAAACTTTTTCTCATTAGTCTCATTGCTTTCAATCTTGCCCTCTATAGCTGATTTTCTACCCAGCAGCCAGAATGACCTTTCAAAACACAAGTCCTACCACTTCTCTGCTTAGAACCCTGTCATGGCTTCCCATCCCCTCAGAATAAAGTCCCCGTGCCTAAACATGAACTGCAAGGCTGTGGGCCTGACTGCTTCCTATCTCGCTGGCCTCACCTCCTGCCGCTGCCCAGAACTCTCTCCACCCAAGCCCTGCTGGCCTCTCACTGATGTCCAAACACACCCAGCTCATGACAATTGCTGGGCCTTTGCACTATCCAGTTCCTGAGCTATGCCACTCTCCAGATCGTTACACAGCTCACTCTCGCTTCATTTGACCCTCCACTGAACTCATCATTCCTCAGGCAGGCCTTTCCTGGGTGTTGTTTCTAAAATTAGGGCCTCCTGCCCCCTATCATTCTTGGTTTTCTTATCCTGCTTCAATTTACTTTATATCACCCTGGCATTATAATATGTACTTATATATTTATTTGTTCATCATCTGTGTCCCTCAACAGATGTTAGTTTCATGGGGGCCGAGATTTCTGCCTTATTGCGTATAAGTCCCTAGAGCCTGGGATGGCGCGGGGAAGTCAGGCAAAAAGCTGGCACTTCGAGGTTGTACAAACGATGACATGCTTTTCTCACCAAGCCCTCCGAGAACCGTTTTTCTTTCATTGCCTTTCTTTGACTCATTCAATTCTTCCATTCCTCAGCCCTGGAGCCCATTATCTTGTGCCAAAATGACAAGCTTCTCCTCCTAAGCTTACAGCTCCTAAAGTTGCCTTTAATAAATATTCCCTACCTCCCCTAACCATAGAATTCTCTCATTCCCACAAAACACTCCACCCTTTTTCTCATGTGTAGTTAAAACCCATAGCCAAACCATTTCATGTATGGCCTCTATAGGCTTTTGTCTGTTTTAAATCACGTCTAGAAGTCAGGGGTTAATCCACTGTTACACTGATAAATAGTATTTTGCCCATTGCTAGGTTTCCAGGACATTTTTAGTGAAAATTATGACAGATTTTAACAAGTAGGTAGTGGGGGATTAGTAGGTGCAAGAGCATAGGTTTCAAGGCTGAACATATGCAGATCTGACCCCAGCCGTCACTTAATCCTACTTGGGTGCCCTTGGGAAGTTATTGAACCTCTCTGGAGATAAATGTATGTCAAGTTCTCAGCACTGCATCCAATACATTAAGCTCTCAACAAATTGCACCCACTATTATGTAACCAGGTTTCTTGTGCGTCTGGTAGATAATACAGAAGACTCACTTACTCAGAGATGACTCCAGTGCAGGCCTCTCCCCAAATAGTTCTTTGTTGCCAAATAGAAGAATTTCAGTGCTCCCTTTGCTGGGGATGGTATCTGTGTAAGGAAGCTGCATATCCACTTAACCCACGACTTTACCACTAAAGGAAGTCTGGGCTCTTGGCTTCTTAGAAAAAGCAGAAGATCATTTTCCTGAGAGTTCCTTCTGGTATTAATTTACCTTTGGTATTTAGTTTCCTTATTCAGGGGGAATAAAATGTTTTTTTTCTGGATTTTTTTTAAAGCAAACTTGGTCTCTAATAACATTTTTTTTTTACTTTATTAGAATTCAATATACACCCATGTTCATTCTTTCCTTCAAAAAGCATTTCTTAAGAGAACACTTAGTATGATACTAGCAGCTTTATGAACAGAGGTCCACAAAAGATATAATCACTGCCCTTGGTTAGTACATGTGGTTTACAAAGTGTAAAATTTCAAGAACTTTCCCATAATCGTAAGAATTAAAGTGAGAGGATGAATAATATGGTAAAACTATTTTACATTGAGAGCCCACTATCCCCTATGATTTTTTCCACTTGAAATGTAATTAACTGGTACCCAATGTGATGTACTGTAGCCTGAGGTGGAACATGGGGCCTGATGGCCTAGGAGTCCACAGACCCAGTGCCAAGTTCTTCCATTAGTAGATCTACCTGAGGGTTTTCCAGTGACTCTCAGGCCTTCATCAGTTCACTTTATGTCCTAATGGCTCTGCCTTGTGTAAAAGTCTGAGGCTTTACTAAATGATGTCTAAGGCCCCTGTGATTAAAAGAATTCTATAATCTGTAATGCAAAATTTCTTCTCTAAAGAAAATAACATTATACTGGCTTTGAGAGATGTTAAAGTTCACTATTTGCAATTTTGAATATGTAATTCAGTTTCTAACAATGTCACAATTCAAGATTATTAGACAAACTGTCCTCTCTCAAAAGGTGTCATCTGAAATCAATATACACAACCCAGAAACAAATAAGCTGAAGGCCATGGCATAGTCACGGACGTGTCATGTTCAGAAAGCACGGGTTTCTTACATATAAACGATTGTCACCTGGAAAGATATTCTTTTCTGAAAGGAAAATATTCCAACCTGAATCTCTTGAAAATCTCTATCAACTTGACAAACTCTTTATTAAGAGATTCTTTGTGGTTCCCCAAGCTGTTCAGCATTAATCTGCAAAGATTTAGTTTCTCTTCCATGGCATATTTGAATTCCTACAAGGAAAAAATCACAGCACAAGCTCCACTATTCCAGTGTTAAATATAAACATGTGGTAGAGGCGACATGAAATGCTGTGGTCATGCCCCTCTCAACAGTATCCACCATTATCGGTCCCTAAAATTCTAGGTGAACACACACTAATTCTCAATTGCCCAAAGATGGAGTCTCCTTTAGGTTGATTATCTCAGTTTAACAAGTACATATTGAGTGTTTATCATGTACCTAAAGTTGAATTTCTTTTACTTAAGATCGTGGGTCCCTGACCTTTTCACCAATAATCAGAATTGCTTTAGAATAGGATGGGACAAAGAAATGCAATAAAGTCAATATTTGTTGGTTAGCATGTTCAAAAGCAACTTAAAAAAAAAGGTTAGTTTGGCAAAGAGGTTGAAATGAACATTGCAGTTTTCAGAGTTTCCTTCGTGCTCTAGCCTAACTTAGAGGCTGATAAACATTGAGTTGTCTGGCAATCAAGGAGTAGAGATAATAAATGATGGATACATTAAAGAGATATCTTCTCACAGTTCTTTTCTAACCTAACTGGCAATAGCTACTTAAGAAGTTTATGTTTTTCCAATGTTCTGCAAATTTCTAAGGTAATAAAATATCAGAGTCTCAAGAATAAGATTCTTTTGTACAATGACCATTTTACCAAAGTTAGAGGATTTTATTAGGCCAATTTTAACTGGCTTAGACTAGGCAGTTCTCACAAGGATTCCAAGAAAATACACTTTTACATTAAACCATCTTATTTATTCTTTGTTTCTCCGACACACAACACATATCCTCACACTCACTGTCACTTTTTCCTCAGCCTCACACTCATTCTCATCCACATATGCAATTATACACATCCCCAGACACTCACTCTACACACGTCATCAGACTAAGAAAGCAGAAGACTATACTAATTCCTTAGAAATGGTACTGTACATAGTAAGTATTAGCTGGGTTTCAAAAGTAGAAGGAAAACTGAGAAAACATCAAAATACAGAACACTTACAGTAAGCTTGTTCTCCCACTTCTCTTTCATAGTAATTTCTGGATTAGTTACCCACTGTAGAGACCTATCAATGAGGTTTTCCACTTCAGAAACTTCTTCATGCTGAAAAGAGTTTCATGTCTTCAGCTAGGAATTCAGGTAAAAGACATATGCTATCACTTATGTTATTACATAAGAAGTAAAGGCTTTCTATGAAGGTAATTAGGAAGACACCAGAGAAAGCTCCTTCTCATCTAACGCCACCCAGTGACTTGCCTTTATCTCAGGACATTGCCATCTGTAGATACCAACTCTCGTCAGGTTCTCTATACATGCTGAGTACACACAGACAGAATTGTTTTCCAGAACAAAACCTACATATTTTCATTCTCCTTTCAAACAGAAGGAATCAAGCATTTCCATGGATTTTTTCATTCATTCAGCTGACTACCTACTACACATGCTAGGGACTGTGAAAGGGATTGGAAACACCAACATGAGGATTCTCTGCTTTCTCTGACAGTCTAGAGTTTCCAGTCAAATATCACAATAAAGAAAGAAGTACTAGCCATTAACTAGGAGGAGACTGTTCAATAGATACCATAGCTTCAGCCCTTTGACACTAAAGATTAACCTGTAGGAAAACTATGTTCAAGCAAGCCATATCTAATGGCCAACCTGTTAGTCCTGATTGACTCAGAACTACATCACCTTCAGGAATGTTTGAGAAAAATCTTCTCTTTCACAGTAGGACTAATCCAGGGCTTAACAACACACATATGCATATTTGTGCTCTGCAAACAGGTTGTAGGGCAGTTATCTGCAGAGATTCCTAGCCAGTGAACCATGAGAGGTGTGTGCTATACAATACGAGCTTCTGAAGAATAGCTGTGAATTCCACTCCCTTTTGTTCAAGCTCTCTCAGTAATAACAGCATCTCTTGGTCCATCATCGTGTCCAGAGATGACAAGCTGGTTAAACTGCACTGCCACTCAGCTTTGGTGTTCTGAAACAATTACCAAATGTTCACGACTCTGTCATCCAGTAATGAATATTCATTATTTTTCTTTTATGAAAGTAATAGTCTGATGGAATCCTCTGATATCCCTAAAAAACTGTTTATATTTTCTTTCTAGTGTACCTTCAACTTACCATTTATTTGTTCTTAAGAAAATTTCATTTATCCCAGAGATAACATTTACATGTGGGTGATGTAAACTTCTATGGCTCTAATTCTATGAACATAAGTGAAGGTAAAGAAAATCACAGAAAAAAATGTTGGGTGTGGGGTGCTCAGTAAAGCTCATTGAAAACAAACTGGTTTCTTTTGTTTTCCTTGCATTTATAGAAGACAGTCTCAGATAATGTTTCACAAAGCACGTTTCTTATACTTCTCTCAAAGTCTCTGTCTTGTCATATTTTAGATATAGTACTTTACCTTTCTTCTTGCTGTTTGTTGGAAAAAGGTCAGAGGACTCTTATTTCCAGATTGCAATGCAAAGGTAATCTTCTTCACCCATGAGTGGGGTAAACTTCAGAGCCAGAACTTTGCCAGCTGTTGAACACCCCTGCTCAGAAGTATAAAATTTCACAGCCTGGCATCCTGACATTATCATTATCTCAGAGGCCTGAGGATGAAAACACACTGCCAGGGCAGATTGGCCATCATGTCATTGAGTCTGGCAGTTTGGCTTAGTGTCAAAAACCCAGGAAAAGTGATGACTATTTGAAACAGAATGTCAGGAAAGCCCCTCCCTCAGCAGAATGTCCAAGGCTGCCTGAGACGCATCAGATGAAGGCAGCATATGTTGCCCCTGCATCCTTGGCAGAAGAAGTTCAAACGGCATTTTGCCCAAAGACATTCTTCCTCTCCTTCCAAGGTCATATCACAGCTGTCAACCAGAGGACATTCTGACATATCTACTGTCCACAGACATAGAGAGACCACCAAAGTGGCAAAAAGAAAGCAATTTGCTAATAAAGCATTTCCTAACATAATAAGCACAAAAGTGGAAAGTATAAAAGAGTGGAAACATAGGATAGGGGAGTTCTGACATTTCATCCCCAAGAAGCCTTTTGATTATTTCTTAACGTGTTGTAAAGACTTGGGTCTACCTGACAAACAGATTTTTTTAAAGTAATAATTAATTTTGCCATTTTAAAATGAACCAAAAACATATAAAAAGGCTAATGTCTGTTCAGAATGTAATAATCACTATCATTGAATTGGATTGGTGCAATTACATCCTAAATTTCATGCTGTTTCTGAGCATCTTTATTTATGGTTGATACATTTACTGAAGGGGATTGGGGAAGCCCTGAAAAACAGTTCCTGGATCTCTACCACTACCTTTAGCCCCCCCAGGCTGGGGAACATGCAGGTAGTTTGTGCTGAAAACTACAAGAATATAAAGGTTTCTGAAATCCAGACTCACTGAATGCACAGTTCCACAATCCCATGCTTGAACCTCCCTATAGTTTTCAGCCATAACCTGAAAAAGGTACATTCTTCCACATTGAGACTTTAGATTTGGATTCTAAAAACTATCAGCAGATTCCCTTAAAATGTCAGAAGCGCTTTTTGACAAGCTATGAACCTTCACTTAATTGGAACTTACCACATGTAGTGATTATTTTTTAAAGCTTTCCATTTGATGATGATTACCTACCTCTGCAGACTGAGCAAGAAAGAGTTCACGTGGTAAAGATTTTTCTCCTTCAGAGATGATACTCGTACGCTCTCCACTGACATTCAGTTGGACCCCATTCCTTGAGAAAACAAGAACAGTAATCCCATAGGGTTAGACGTGCCTCCAACATTATGTTTTGAGTTCCCAGAATAGGGTATGTTTATCACCAATCAGTAAACCCACGCATGCACCAGGGATTGTGGAAAGGACTTAGGAGCACAGAGATGAGAGAGAGGGCCTGCCCTCCAGGCACCGCACAGACTAGCAGCGCTAGGTGGTTGCAGGCAAGTAGGCCACACTTTTTTTTTTTTAATGAATTGGAGCCAATAGTCAAAAATTAGAAAATTTAACTAAAAATCTAGATTTATGGCTTTTCTTTAAAAAAAAAACAGAGTGTGTGGTCACGCAGTGTTCATATATTCTTGATTTAATAGTGAGCTGGAGCTAGGCAGAGCAGCCCTCTTTGCCTTTATTGGGGCCGTGCACTTCCTCATTTGGTAACTGTCAGAGTTAGTGTGTGCACTCGCCCCATTGGCTTTGCTCTTGTCACCTGGGTGGCCCCTGTGGACGGCTGGACCAGCATGTAACACATATTTGGAGACAAACGATTATAATAGAAGATCATGCAGGTTAGAATAGAGGTCAGAACGGCGTGCCCTGCATGCACTCAAAAGGGTTGCTTTCATCTCACAGCACGAGAAAAGCAATGGAAAGCCATGAAAAAGTTGTAAAAAGTTTTGTTAGAGAAAAGCAGAGAAAATGTCACAAATGTACAGAAGAAAAGAATGTGGCACATTCAAGAACTGCAGATAGCTCAGTAGGCCAGTGATGTAGGGTGGAGGCACGTGGGAGGAGGCTGGTGAGGCGTTGCTGTGTGCACTTACCTGATGAGTTCCTGTTGCAAGTGCTGTAACTCACGGGCCAGTTTGTGTTTATCCCCTCGTAAATTCTGGAATCACACACGACATTAGGCTGTACGTGTCACTCTGGTGGGGAGTTGACATTTGCATTTAACAGCCCCACCGTGCAAGCTGTGAGATTATTGTGGTACATACCTCTATAATGTTTCCATATTCTATGATAGTTGACTTAAGGTCTTCTATACTTAAATCCTTCTGAAAAGTAGAAGAGAAAATTAATAGCTAATAAGTGCATTCATTTACACAACCATGTTTATTAAAATAACTATCCATCTGAGTCACAGAAGAACTGTAAATGTCCACTGAGATAAGATCTTCTATCAATCTCATAATGAAAACAGAACCAGTCTGCTTTTGTGATTGAAACCCCACAAAAAGTATGGGACAGAGAGGTAGGTATATCTAACCAGTGACAGTGTGCTCTGTGTTTGCCTGGTCCAATGGGATCAAACCCTCAAAAGTAATTCTTAAGGCTGAGTCAAAATTACATTTATTATCATTCTACAGTTAAGAAAAAAAATCAGTCTTTACCAGTTATTAAGGCATCCAATTTTATTCAGCTCCAATGACATCTCTGTTAAAAATCACAATTTTGTGCTGTAAGACCAAAGGCTGCAGGCAGTGTCTGACCTATAATTTGATGCCATGACCAGCATGGTGCCTGGAACATGGAAAGTGACCAGTTGATACCTTATTGACCCTGGGCAGGAGTGCAAAGTGGTGAAAATCAGAGCTATGGAGGAAGGGAATGGCCCGCCCTACCACAATATCACTATAGACGGAGAGAGAACACCCACAGTGAAGAGATAAGTTTTTACAATATGCAATATCTTCGTCTGCAAGCTACCCAGGACTTCTTTGAAATGTTGTAACATGAAAGGAAAGGAAGAGAAATATTGCTTTTCCTTTACTTCCCTACCTTGAAATGTGGAAGTTTATTAACTCAGAGCTGTATCCTTCCTGAATCTCTTGAAGCCACCATAACCAGAATCTCTGCTCCTTTGTTACCAGATAGGCAGTGACCATAGGGTACAAGGATAAATACAATATCTGACATTCCATCTGTCTACCTATCTATCCTATCTAATCAATCAATCAAACTAGGAGAAAATTTTTCTTCTTCTTGCCCCAAATGAATGACTGCACACACATTCGTGTTATTATACATTAAAACTGCATCATTGTATCTAGCTATTGACTGATGAATTCGCACACTAATATTTGTTGCATAGACGAATGAATACCACCAAAATTTAGAGGATATGATAAAACTTAAACCAGATGGAAAAGTCACTATTTTCAATCAGAAATATTTTTTGTGGAGTTTATAAAGGGAAGTCTAATATTCTTGACAAGATATTAGAATCAAATATTTTAATAGGGGTAAAGTTACACAAATGTGTATAATTTGGGTAGAGCTAGCCAATCCCACAGGACTTCACGGGGAGGGACAGAACCAACCTTCTGCAAACTTGCATCTTTATTAAGCAAAGTGTTCTCATACATTTGTAACTGCATCTGAAAAGGAACAAAGGAAGCTCAGACCACTGGGACATTCCTGTGGTAAAGGACAGTGCCACAGAAATCATTCCAGTGGGGAGACGTTTCTGAAGCACCTTTAACATGCTTATGTTTTTCACTTTTTTTTT
>VMDR010031899.1:0-11893 GCA_007922815.1 Macrotus californicus | reverse complement strand
TCTAGCCCTACTTCCTCCTTAGTGTTCCAGAAAATCATAAAACCATACAGGTTTCAATAATAAATTATATTTTTAAGGGAAAGAAAACACGTCCATATATTAAATTCAAGACAAATGACATGCCCTGGAGGGATTGCTCAGTTGGTTAAAGCATCGTTCTAGGCACCAGGGGGTTTCAGGTTCTACCCCAGGTCCAGGTCAGGGCATATGCAGGAGGCAGCCAACCCATGTTTCTCTCTCACATTGATGTCTATCTGTCTGTCTGTCTCTCTCTCCCTCTCTCCCCACCTCCTGTCTCTCTAAAATCAATAAACATATTATCCTCAGAATGGGATAAAAAAATAAAAAAGACCAATGACATAATCCTAATTTGAAACCAGGTCAGTTTGATTTCCCCAAACTGCTAAGAAATAACAAAACCTTTTTGCAAAAATATTTTCTAAAAACCACCATATATGGGAGCAAAATATATATATTTGTTTTTGTCTGCTCCTAACTAGAAAACAGATGTCATCTCTCAAACTAAACATTCAAAACAGGTAAAGAAACTGAAAGCATAATAATATATACTGATGTGAACTATTAGAAAGCTGGAAGAAAATCAGATGTGCTGAGTCGATGGCAGCACATAAAGGAAGAGAAAGTGGGACTGGCAGATAACCGGTGTCAGGAAAAACGATGGTGAGAAATCTCTAGAACAGTTACACCTTAACACTGGCATAGCTCTTGACAGTTTATCACCCTGGCAAATAAATAAATAAATAAATAAATAAATAAATAAATAAATAAATAAATCTGGTAACACATAAAAGTTGCAGGTCCAGATGGGCTGGTTACACAGGAAGAATCCAGATAAGTTGGTCTTGTAGTAAGTAAGACCTTCCAGCTACTTCTATGACCTTCTCGACTCACCAAGGCTGTTCATTACAGGACCAATGGCAAGGAATCCAGGCCCAGTGCTCTCAAAACGTGGGCACACCCATCAGGGCGGACTGACAACAAGAAATTGTGCTTCATTTCACTGTCAACTGTAACAGGGAAAGTATTTAAAAATTCAAAACAAAAAAATAGCAGAGCAGTGACTGGTTATTTTTAGAGGTCTCTCATGGCTTGCATTATGATTTTATTGTGAGATGAGTCTGCTTATATTTAACATTTTTAAATTTAGAGTAAAATTCATGTTTTAAAAAAATGCACAGTTGATCTTAAAGCAAGAGAATGCCTCAGCCATCTAGGATTTAGAGCATTCTCTTAATTTCTCCCTCCTTTTTTCCCCCCAAACATTTATAGGTTTTGTTTTATATATGTGTCTTCCTAAAATGCTAAGTGAAAATTTGTTTTGTATAAATAAAATAATATTTAAAATGTAACAAGGAACCTTGTGGTAAAGGATTCTTAAAGTAAATACTTTTTGTTTTCTAATCTAAAGCAACATGCATTAATTTATTTTTCTAAGTTGATTTCCGTACATCTTTTGTTACACGTGTATTGCAGCACACCTGGCTGCATGACTTTGAAGGTTCTATGATGTGGTCTTTGCCTCAATCACAGAAGATGAAGGACTGACTCTGAGTTTTGAGCAGGTCTACAGACATTACAGAGTGATCATTTTGTCTGTTTCGCTTACTGAACTTATCTGGATTAATGAAAAAAATAATATTGAGATAACATGAGTGGGTAAAATCTACTTATTGATTTAAACTTTTACCATATCATATCTTCAAAGTTACTATTAAGAGATCAAAATGACCTCAAATCCCTTGGGTTCGGCCTATATTTACTGAATCAGATTCTGTGAAGCTGATCTCCGATGTATATACTAAGTTTTGCAAAATATTGTTCAAATGAATTTCCTTTTATCAAGTCATTCAATTGTTTTTTATTCTACTCTAAAATTATTAATTCTGGTGCCTTCTGTCAATGTGAATCCAGAATTCTAAGTCTGGCTGAATGCTGTTCTTGACTGGAGTAACGCACACCAAAAGGCAATCATACATAAAAAGGCCAGGTTGTTCCCTGACTGTGATTCTTAGGCTCTGCTCCCCATTAGCTCTTTCAGCAGGAATATCGGACAAGAGTCTTAAGTCAGCTGGGCTTTTCACTTATCTAATTTAGTATCTGCTCCCACAGATAATAACATAACAGCTGAAAAGCTGGACCTGGAGAGAGGATGTATCGGGCACTGTTGCTGTCCTTGTCTAACCACTATTTCAGAAAAGAGAACAATAAGGGTTATGGTAACTAAATAACTTGCCAAGGCTCATACAATGGAGTTCACAATTCAAGTCCAGTCCATCAGACTCTAAGGATGTGCCCCTACCACCCAATAGCACATTTTCCAATGTGAGGAAAGACCATAATCAATATAATTATGCTCATATTTTAATAAAGAGTGTGAATATTTCATAAAAAGAATATATCTTTCTACACCTAAACAGAAAAGTTGTATAGAGTATGTCACACTATAGGGATTCCCTTCAATATCCAAGTCAGCAGCAACTTAATGGAAAGAAATATCCATTGCTTTCTCAAAGCTTTTTACATTGTTTCTTAGAAAGAGTAGACATATGAAAAAAATCCTTCAAAAGATAAATACTCCCAAATATTCATGTTTCATTTTTATTTCCAATTTTCCTAGCATATTATGGAGTTATTTTTCAAATATGGTAAGTAGATATCCACCATATAATTTTCAACTGGCCACATATGAAAAGTTGTCAACTGAAGCAAAAGCTATACAGTCAATAAAGTAACCAAGTGCAAATAACAAGGTGAAGAAAACCACCAATAATCCACAGTCACATATGTTAACTGGCAATGACAAAGCCGGGCTACGGAATATTTCCTAGGAGTGATTTTACGTGGGATTATTTATAGAATATTTCCTAGGAGTGATTTTATGTGGGATTATTTATAGGTATATTACTGACACAAATGACCTGGGATCTGGGAGCAAACTACATAAAAGAGGCATGAAGATAACCTTTATAAAAATGTAGACTCGGCTTTTCCTATTATTCAGAATATAATATATATAGCTTATATATTATATATATAATTTTCCTTGTTAGGGCAATGGAAATGTTTTCATCATCACGTGCAGGTGGCCCAGTAAATTTTTATAAGTTTATTTTTAAATTCAAATCTTTAAGTATATCTTCCTCACTCTCATTTTTTAACAAATGATTCTTAAAAAGTCTATTGATTCCATTAGTGTCTCTGGGAGATTTTATTAAATCATTGCAGTAACAGGCTCTTCTATTTCTCCCTGAATCTGCACAAGTCCAAGGTAATGCAATTAGGAAGCTACATTAGCATGTTACTCCATCATACCATCGGAAATGTAGCACCTACTTAAAACACTTTGTCTTTTATAATACATGTGGGATTCAAGAGCTAGTAAAATGCTGTGTAAGTTACAATTCTACTAAAAACTACCACTACTGTGATAAAACTATGCAATAAATTTAAAACAATTAATAAATTTGGCTAAGAAAGAAACTCTAGCATCCTGAATCTAATAACATTACATCTGCTCATTCTGGCACCACCGCCTATACAGAAATATCTGAAATATCTAATTGATTTGAAGTAGCTAGAGTAATTATGATTTCAGACAACAGAGATGTTCCTGGGTTGAAGATGTGGTGAAAGACAATGAAGAGGAGAAAAAAATAACATATACTGAGAGGTAAGTGAAGGAAATATAATTTATTGTCATAAGTCTGCAAGTAATTTTGAAAACTAAGACTAAGAATTAAAATTTACAATACCATTTATGCCATCAAATGTCATCAGGAAAAGCCAATACAGACATTAGAAACCTAAAAGCAAACAGATACTGTGATGGTGACACATATTAAAGAGACAGCATTAATTTCACCAACAGAGAGAAAACGTATTAAGAATAAAAATTAGTCCAAGAACTATCACTATTTCTTATCCAGAGAGAAATTGAAATATCAGAATAAAAGATTCAAACTAAATACCAAATGCTCTTTTCAAGGCCAATTTTCAAACAGCCCAAAAGTATAAACCCCAAATCATTGCTTCAACCATATGAGAGATTACACGAATTCACATCTACCTAGTCAAACTCTAATGTTGAGAAACAAATTGTAATTTAAATATACTCCATCTGCTCTTACCATTTTACATCAATGGTATATTTGCATTCAATTGCAGATCTCTAGATATGATGCCCCAAACAGCCAGATGAAGATGTGGTTGAAGACGGGACAGCCCCTGCGTTGTGTTCTGCTGCACAGCAGTCATTGCACTAGCATGCCCGCCACAGTGGGAAGCAGGGAAATAGATCCTCAGGTCCCCTCGAGCAGTTCTTGACCTAGACACTTGTAACATTCATTATCCATTATCTATGGGTCCTATTTTATATTCATTTACAACATTAAGAAATTACTGCTTTGAGATAAGAGCCTCAGGGCCCATCCCAGCTCTAGTTTGGCTATACTCATAACAGAGGTATTTAGGAAAAGATACTGAACATCTCTGAACCCTATGCGATCTGGAGAAAAACGTGAGATCGTTATAAGTCAACACTTTCTCCTCTTTGGTTTTGATGGAATTTCAAGTTCAGTGTATTGGACATCCTTCAACACTGCTTGCAGTTTCCTCTTTAATAAACTTCAAACTGGAGTTTCTTGAATCAATGTTGGATTTATTGATTCAATATGGCTATGTCACAATGAACCCTTGTCATACTTCATAATTTTGTGCAAGAATAACATAAGGCTGGAGCAGTAGCCCTTACTGACTGTTTCCTTGCCTTTGATTCCTGTTATTGGATAAAAATATGTGAGCTCAACATGACCCCTTGGTACAACCATAAAGGGATTGGGAGAAGAATCTTCTAACAGATGAACACCATGTAACACAACAGAAATGTAATTTGGGGTTACTCTTTTTAACTTAGTAATCTGATATAGTTTTCAGACAAGTGTATACCATCCTGCTACTGAGAATATAAATATTATTCTCTATAATGGCAATAATAAATTTTATTGTCATATACATTATCTTTTTGAGGATGAACCTCAAAAAACTGATTGTGCTCTATAATTGCCATGAGAAGAAACTTCTATTTATCTTGAGAAAAAAATGACTTACTACTAAGGACTGTAAGATGAAATAACATTCAATGAATGTTTATTTTCTAAGCATTTTACACCTATTAATTTATTTAATTCTTATTAATAGGGTTAATATTATTAATAATAACCCTATGAATAAGTACTATTGTTATCCTCTTAAGAAGAAAAATGATGCTCAAAGTGATTATATAACACACAGTTACTAAATTCTAAAGCAAGAATTCCAATCCAGATGGTAGATATGCTGACGAAGTGACCCCTGCTACCTGTACATTTATGATTCATTTCATGAGCCCAACTCTTTAAATGCCTACTCACTTAAGGCTATAACTAAAGCCATTTTATCAATGCAATGGATGTGTTTATTGCATAGCTAATATATGTCTAATGAAAAGTAAATATCTTTGAGATATACAAAAGAGTATGCGACGTAGTCCTCGTTCTCAAGGGCTGACAGTCTTAGCAAAGAGAAAAGACATCACATTAAGTAAAAAAAAATGTCAGGCTAAATTGAACACCTGCGAGTACCCACCGCAGTCAGGAGAAGGAATCAAGGTTGATCCATTGTTGGGAGTAACTGGGCAAAAACGAAAACTGACACAGAATTTAAGACTAGCAAGCAGGATCTAGAGGGCCAAGTGAGGAGAGAGAAGTACAAAAGAACACTGCATTTTCATTAACGGACATCTATTATTCTAATAGCATTTGTCAAATTCATGCTCGCCTGGCAAAGAATTACCAGCCTCAATCTTTGTCCTGACTGCCTAAAAGTTCGGAGTCAATTTTACTCTGGCCGCAAGAAACGTTTTTGCCTTTCTATACAGGCATAAATATTCCCCCATCTTTTTCTCAACTCTATTTCCCTTTATATTCCTATTTATTCATTGTTTTATCCTTCTTGGGGTGGGGGGTAAATCACATTAACCTTCTATGGAGAATATCATGTTGGATTCTCAAGTTGGCCCATCACACAACTCACACCTGTCCTGACAGCTGAGCTCACCACTCCCGGTTACACTTTGGAAGGGCTGTAGGTGTCTATGGGTGTTCAGAGCCTGGCATTTTGCTCAGAGAGCTAGCTGCTCCGTTTCTTTCCACCTACAAATGTTAGAGAAGAATGTTTTTAAATTCCTCCCACAACCTTCTTAATTTAATCCTCAAATCAAAAGCATTCTATCTAGCCATTCTATAATAAATGCATGGCATATGCAATTTTATTAAATAAATAAATAATAAGTAAATAAATGTAATGCATTGTCAGAAGTTCTTTTTTGTTTTGCTTTGTTTTTAACATGTCCCATGAAAACCCAATCTCTGTGTGTCAAAAAGCCTACCTTATGGCTCTGACCTCAGGAATATGTTAAAAAATGTGAGAGGCGTATTCAGCCATACAGTTTAAGTTTTCATCAATTACTGGTTATGACATCTGATATTAAAGTGTATAGAAATTCACTTATAATAGAGAGTCTTTTGTATTTTATTCTACTACTATGACATGATTCTTTAGAAAGTAAAAAATTTTCAGGTGGTCAGTTCATCTGATATGGCAATAAGCACAGTTGCTCCAGTAGCTGTTTAGTATCATTAATTCTTCACTCCTTTAAATATGTTCTTTTTCCTTAGCTAACACCTGTCTTTATAGGAATACCATCATTCCCTAAGGATTCCATTGAGTTTTTGTGTGCATGTTTGTGTGTGCTTGAGGCAATTTCTTATTAAATCCTTAAGGATGCACCCTGCATTATACTAAGCCAAAACAGTAAAAGTGAATTCATTAACTAATTCAAGGCATAATTTTATGATCTTCTCACTTAGAAAAAAATGAATATATTTTAATTTTAGAATTCCAGAAAGTATCAATATTAACATGGAAAGGGCTCATCATGTATAATGCTATTTTAATGAACACTAAGGGCACCGTGTCTCAGAGCGCTTCTCCTAAAGCACTTTTGTGGGTTATGAAGAGTGTGTAGTATGGCACAGCCACCCACGAGAATCCTCCATGTAAGAAATGTATATTATATTCGAACAATTATTTTTCACAAATAGAATACATATAAAATTTCATTCTAGATAGTGTGGCCTGTGTCATATTGTAGTAAATGAGCCTGTAAAAGTGAATTCATTAGACTGCACCTGTTTCTATTATCTTAAATACCTAAAACATACTTAATGTGAATGCTTTGAATGTTATCTTTGAAATGTTATATGTGTAGGGTTTATAATTTGTTTGTGATTATAAAATTATAATAGCCTTTAGGATTCTGGAGTTTCATGACTGCCCTTAATTCCTATTAAGAGACAGCAAAATCTAGTCTGAGAAACTCCAGTTGGATTACAAAGAACAATGATGTGCTTATCATACCATGGGGCTCTGAGACTATTAGGATTAGTGTGAAATCCTAACATGAACCTTCCTGAACGCAACGGGGAGGCTGGAATGGTGATGGAAAATAACTGGACAAACTCCAGAAAGGCTTTGAGAAATAATACTATTAGGTCTCCATCTGCTGGTTGGAAATTTCGGGCTCAGAGCACATAAAGCTAGCTAAAATACAGGCTTTGTGATCTCTACCACTTCTTTTCGAGTGTGTACCCCATCTACCTCCAGAAACATGTGACAATTTATGGATTAAATCATCTGCATAATTAAGCATTTTAAGCCAGCGGTCGCTAGAAGAGAAGCTGCATTTCATTATTGCTGCTGAATCTCCCGTTGCATTAAATTTGCTGTGAGTTCACTCCCTTAAAAATTCTTGCCTTGAAAACATTTACTAAAATAGAAAGAACAAGAAAATAAGAAAAAGGTCAGAAATAGGCTAAAAATTGAATAAAGGTTAATAGTAAACTTATGATTTAATTCTAAATAAGATGATATAAATAATTTAGCATTCCTTTGAATTATTTGAAGTCATATTAAATTTCTCCATTCCACTCGGTGGCTTTGGTAGAAAATTGAGCAAGAAACAGTTGGTTTCAAGGCCCTAAATACATCACAGGGAGACGAACGTGTCCTGCTTATTTTACTCCCCTTCCCCACGCCTGTGTCTCCTCCTTTTTCTCCATTTCTCATCTGAGTGACATATGATATATACGTATGTGCTAACACAGTGAAGAATATGACAAGACTGGGAGAGGAAACACTTACATGAATTTTTCTTGAAATATGAATTTTTCAATTATACAATATTATATAGTTTTATTAGTTCACCAAAAAGTATAAATAAGGTTATATTTAACTCCGTACCAGTCTTGATAATCAAAACTATGTTCCAAAATAAGACTTCTTTTGATAAAATGAATATCCCCAAACTTTGAAAATATAAGCAGAGACACTGAAATTAAGAACAAACTGACAGTAACCAGAGGGGAAGTGGGAGGGGAGGATGGGGAGAAAAGGGGAAGGGTTTTCAGGAACATCTGTAAAGGACACATGGACAAAACCAAGGGGGGTGGGATTGGGGTGGGAGGTGGGGCTGGCTGGGGTCGGGGGGTGGGGGGGTAAAATGGAGACAATTGTACTTGAACAACAATTTTAAAAAAGTTTTTAAAAATTAGTTAAGTCTCAAAGCTTCCCTTTAAAAAAATCCTTTGACATGTTTCATGAAAGCTGTTCTTTGCTTGTGGCTAGATAGTAGGACTTCCATAAATCCCTTGAATAATCAAACACTTGGTTTTACACAACTTTGTGTATGGTATTCTATGAAATATCCAGAAGTTTTATTGATAAGAAATGTTAAAAAATGAAATTATCTCTTAAAATCATTTTTTACCAAACCAGTATGTGGTAGGAAGTTACCCATCGGAGGGTAGGTAGGTGCACGTGGTTACTCTAACACGGGCAGGATAAAAAGAAACCCACCACAGAACAGTCTCCCTTCCTCCCAGAGTCATGGTATCCAGGCAACACACCAGTCTCCTCGGGGAAATCGTTATAATGTTTCAATAAGTAAAAGTATCCACCTCTTCACCTGCTACTGATAATTAAATGGCAAGCTTCTTACCAAAGCAAACCCTAAAGCATTTAAGCTATTTCATTCTGGGGCGGAGGACAGAGGAATTGTCATTTAGAAACAAGAGTACCAGTTAGTAATAAATTATGTGCAAGTCACTCCAGCACAGTGTATTTCAATCACTTCAGTGTTTTTATCTCCCTAAAAAAAAGTGTCAGAAATGAGGCATGAAAAGCTATTAACTGAATCATCCACACATTGAATAGACGTTGTCAGTGTTCTTTCAATGGAAATAATAAACTGACTTATTTATAAGTAGTAATTACGATAATATACCTTCAGATTCTACTCTTTCCAGTATATCATTGATATTTTATAACTGTCTTATTTCATACCTGATCTTAAATCATATACTTCCATAAAAATTTCTTCTTTCTCAGGCTTTTCCTTAACTTCTTTTAGCTTGAGACGTAATTAAAATGTTTTAAATGACTGGATTTCTTCTCTCCTTAAATTTTCTGACTTTTTCCCTGCAAGAATTGATCCATACCTTAAATTTAGGCAACTGGAGACTAGAAATCTGAATCTTAAGTAGATGCAGAACACATTTATATAATCACTGCAGAGTGAATCTTGTCAGTTCTTATTTGGTCAAATTTACCCTATTTTCTTTCTGAGATAGAGGAAAACAGCAAGTAAAAGAAGATAATAGAGGCTGATTTGTACTTCAAAGAGAAAGAATTTTTGTTCTTAAGAGTCAAGGCAAGAAGATTTACTTCATCCTCTTTTTAAGTTCCTTCAGAGCAAAGAGGAATATTTGCGTTCAACCTTTCATCTCTACCCGTGAAATCAGTTTCCTCTTTTCTAGGCATTTGACAACTTTTCTATTTGGCTTCGTTACACGTTACATATACAAGGGGCTGCCCTCAACATGCACTGCACATTTACATAAGAAAAAGCCTTTGGAGATATGCTTCTACATGTAACTGGAACTATTGTCAAGAAAAATAGCCATCATACTATGGAACATAATGTTTAAAAGTGCACATGAGAAATGTATTTCAGAGCAAGGTCTAGGAAGAATTACCCCTAAGAAATAGTTGTACTTTGTCCCCAACAAGTGCTAGTCCTGCAATACCTCCTACTTTCTCTCCATCTCAGCTCAGGAACCCAGAGATGGGTCACACTTGGCATCACGGTGTCCAGGTGAATCTTCCTGTTGACTTGTCCTGGCTTTCTCTCCTTCTTAAACTGTTTATTTCCTCTTTGTAATCCTATTTTGTTCATTTTAGTTCCTATATCTTTTGTTACATAAGCAATCTCAGGTTATTTTGGGGGGAGGTAAAAATATAAATCAGGAAATAAACTAGAGTTACTATTCAAAAGGCAAACATTTGTCATTCTCACAGCATTGGTGGTATAATGTGAACTTGGAAATGGTCATTTTTTTTCTTGCTAGCCTCATGCCCACCTTCCACTATCTCATCACTGAGTCATCTTTAGACTCTCAATTCCTGAATTTGCATCTTATTGATGAGCAGATTTTTAACATGGTTACAGACATACAAAAACTCTTAACACATCACACTCCTCTCATATTCTGTTCTTCAGATACAAAACTCACTAAGCAAAGCAGGCTATACATTTCATGATGTTTTCCACTAGTAGAAACATATTCTCAGGTGCTAGATTAAAGAGACCAACAAAGTTTATTTTCAACAAAAGCTAACTAGGATTAAAACTGAAGCTCTCAACAATTTTTTTAAAAAAGTATTTTCCCGATGGAAGCCAAAAGTCTGTAAGTTCTCATTCACTTTTGGCTCTTAAGTTTTTTAATATTGCCTTACCTTGTTATATTAATACTTAAAGTTAACCTAATTACAGCATGTAGATCATAAGTGCGATAACTGTATTCCAAATCTGTGTTCCTTCACCTTCCTTGACAGCCTAAACGCTCCTTCTGAGATGTTCACCTACCTCCCCAACCTCAGCCCCGAAATGAAAAGAGGTTATCTCTTTTCAAGTACATCCAAGTTTTATTCGTACAAAAAGATCTTCAATATGATGTCATGATACTATTTACAGTATCTTCTGCCCTGATTGGCCTGGCTCAGCTGGTTGAACATAGTCCTGCAAAGCAACAGGTCACCTGATGGATTCAAGGTCAGGGCAAATGCCTGGGCTCCTGGGCCAGGTCCCCGGTAAGGACGCATGCACGAGGCAACCGATTGACCTTTCTCTCACACATTGATGTTTCTTTCTTTCTTTCTCCCTCCCTTCCTTTCTCTCTAAAAATAAATCAATAAAATCTTTAAAAATTATAAAAATAAAAAATAAAGGATCTTCCACTTATGTTCAGAGAATTGGTTTAATGTGTGAATTAAACTCTAAAACTTAAAGTGTAGCCTGTAGGTATGATGTAATAGATTGTGAAATAAATATGAACAGAATCACCTAAATTGAGATTTAAAGTGAATGTGTTTTTCATATTTTATCCAAATTTAATAATGACTAAGTTCAGTCATAGTCCATAAAAACTCACGTAAAGAGAAAATAAGATACTATTTTATCCATAACAATTTATGGACTCATTCACATGTAGCATTTCATGTGTGTGTTTATGGTTAGACTTTAGTCCAACTGCCAGATTTATGAAGCATGCAATAAAGACAAGTTTAACATCTAATAATTCTCACTTGGATGCAGTTCTCACTTGGATCCTTCTTTAGTTGATGTTTAGTGCCCCAATATTCCTTAAAGTCAGAGAAAATACATCAGATGCAAGAAAAATAAAATAAAATAAATATATCAAAATAGTGCATTCTGTTT
>VMDR010031898.1:0-11888 GCA_007922815.1 Macrotus californicus | reverse complement strand
TTTTTACAGATTTTATTTATTTATTTTTAGAGGAAGAGGAAGGGAGAGAGAAAGAGAAGGAGTGAAACATCAGTGTGTGGTTGCTTCTCTTGCGCCCCCAACCGGGGACCTGGCCTGCAACCCAGGCATCTGCCCTGACTGGGAATTGACCTGGCGACCCTTTGGTTCGCAGGCTGGCACTCAATCCACTGAGCCACACCAACCAGGGCTACTTGTATATTTTTTAAAGGAATTTACTGATTTAATAAAGTTTGGTAGATTGTTTTTATCAACAGTTTACAAAGATATTTTTTGTGGTTGTGTAAGGCAAAGTCTGCATTTAATAGAAATGCTAGGCTGTTGTTGGAGGAAATGTGGTTAGAGATGAGGAAAAATGAAGTGATAAAATGTGTTACCTCAAATCAGATACAAAGATTGGTGTGAGTAATGCCATTTAATTTTACTCACACATACGTTAAATACTGTATTTCTCGTGTGTTTGGTACTTTTGGTGCTCTTGGAGCTGATTATTAACATTTTAGAATTGGGTACGTAAAGTACTAGGTGAGCACAGGGTGGAAGTGAAACAGTGTGTTTGGAAAAGAGCTCAGAATGGGTCTCTGTCCCAAGCATTTGCTAACTCACTGAAGTGTGCCCGCTTCTCCAATATAGGATTGCTAAGGGTAGAGTTATTTCCTTAAAAACTGTAAGAGAATTAAACATGATGAGCCCTAAGTAAAAAGAACTTAATTATTACTGCAGTAAACTGAGGCTGTTTGGGTTTTACTTGTACTATAGTATTTAGTATTGTGCCCGCTTGGATCTTTTGGGAAAATTTTCTTCAGGGCATGAGCCCAATATTCTTGAATCCTTCGGGCCGTGTTGAAAGGAGGCAGCCCTCAGTTGGCCAGCCCTGTGTGTTTTCTACTGTAATAAGTTGGTCCTGCCTGCATCCTTGAGGATGATAGTCCTAGAGGAGGGAATGTGTGGGGAAGGGTGATCTCCAGAACTAAGAAGAGAATTGGGAAAGGGAAGAATGTTGGGTTAGGCGGGAATGGGGCATCATATAAAATAATCACCTTCTTCCAACAAACAGTAGTAACATAACATATCAGGCAGTCCGCATCGTTAAGATGGTATGCTAGGCGTTTTCTTTTATTAACCTGTAATGTGTACTGATCTCTAATTAAGGAGGAGTATTTTCATATCTTTGCTCCTATGGGATATTGGTTTGTAATTTGCTTTTAATATCTTTTACTGGTTTTGTCATTAGAGTAATTTTATTTCCAATAAATGGGAAATGCTGCCTCCTCTTCTGTTTTCTGGAAGATGTTATGTAGAATTGGCATTGTTTTTTCCTTAAACGTTTGGTAGAATTCGCCAGTGAAACCATATAAACCTGGAATTTCCTTGAATGAAAAAGCTAATCAAGCCTTAGGGAAATTTCAAGTGTGTGTTAAATAAATGACTCAAAGGCAGGATTTATTTTTTGTTGTCATAATAAATACCAGTTAAATTATAAAGTACTTAAAAACACATAATACTGATGCCTTGGTGCATATTTTTTGGGAGGGAGTTAAAAACAGTTAATTGTAATTAATTAAATTTTGGTGTCCCTCTTCTAGTTTTATAAATGCTCTAGACCAGGGGTGTCAAACTCATTTTCACTGGGGGCCACATCAACCTAACGGTTGCCTTCAAAGGGCCGAATGTAATTTAGGACTGTATAAATGTAACTACTCCATGACAGTTAAGCAAGAGCTTGGTGCTGCTGCTGCTGCTGCTGGGTAGAAACAAAGTGCCGGCCGGATTCGGCCTGCGGGCCTTGTGTTTGCCACTTGTGCTCCAGGCACTCAGGCATAGAGTGTCAGGTGTAGAGCATATTCAGAATTAATAAACCAAGCAGAGCAGCTTCCAGGAATAAGGAAAAGGGACCCAGTGCTTCCTGTGCATTTTCTCTGTCTGACACCATCCTGATGGTATGTTTACCCCAAGGCACAAACAGTGCAGACCTGTGGGGTTGAACTGTCTGGAGTTTGGCTGGAGTACGCAACAGCCTTGGCTTTGGCTCTGGACCAAGGAGACATGCTCCTAGGCACCAGTGAGCGAGGCTTCACTGAATACACCAGCCACATTCGTGTATTACCAGCAGTGTACAGTTCACAAAGACCTGGTCCTTCCAGAACATGAGGCATGTAGGCCAGCTTGAGGCACTCCATGTTGAAGCTGTCCCCTTCTTTGCCAGTGACTGCCTGGAGCAGGGCAGGCTTGTTCTGCATCCTCTGGGTGGACTCCAGCTGGTGCCTGGTGGTCAGTTTAAGTTGCATCCCCTCATGCAGGCAGTGCCCGGGGTCCTGCTGCACCATGCTGCACGACAGTCTCAAGCTGCTGCTTGAGTTTGCCCAGGTAGAGCAGACACGGTGGCATTGTTGTGGGACACAGAATTTGTTGAGTTAATCCTTAAAATTTCTGTGAAGAATATGTGGGCTTCTAAAAAGTTATACTGACCGAGGTGAAAGAAAGCTCCGTTCATTAAAACTGTTATCTTCCCCGACAGTCCATCCAGTTTCTGTGTTACCTTCTTCATGTTTCGAGAATACTTTTCGGTGGTTTTTTTTTCTTTGTATTTTATTCATTAAGCTATTATAGTTGTCCCAGTTTTCCCCGCTTTGACCTCCTCTACCCAGTCACCCCACTCACTCAGGCAGCCCCCACCCCATATTCCATGTCCACGGATCATGAATATGGTTCTTTGGCTACTCCATTTCCTGTACTGTACTTTACATCCCCATGATTGTTCTGTAACCACCTATTTGTACTTCTTAACCCCTCACCTCTTCACCTGACACCCCCACCCTGCTCCCCATCTGGCAGCCTTCAAAATGTTCTCTGTATCTGTGATTCTGTTTCTGTTATGCTTGTTTATTGTTTTTTTAGATTCAATTGTTGATAGATATGTATTCGTTGCCATTTTATTGTTCATATTTTTTATTTTATTCTTAAGGAAGACCCTTTAACATTTCATATAATGCTGGATTGATGGTGATGTACTCCTTTAGTTATTATTTGCCTGGGCAGCTCTTCATCTGTCCTTTGATTCTAAATTACAGCCCTTCTGGGTACAGTAATCTTGGTTGTAGGGCCTTGCTTTTCATCACTTTAACTATTTCTTGCCACTACCTTCTAGTCTGCAAAGATTCTTCTGAAAATTCAGCTGATCGTTTTATGGGGGCTTCCTTGTAGGTAACTAACTTCTTTTCTCTTGCTGCATTTAAGATTCTCTCTTTGTTTTTAGTCTTTGGCATTTTAATTATCATGTATTTTGGTATGGGCCTCTTTGAGGTCATCTTATTTTGATACTCTCTGCACTTCCTGAACTTGTACGTCTATTTCCTTCACCAAGTTAAGGAAATTTTCTTTCATTATTTCTTTTAAAAATTGTATTTATTTATTTTAGAAAGAGAGGAAGGGAGGGAGTTCTCTCTTGAGAGGGAGGGAAGCATCAGTGTGTGGTTGCCTCTCGCAAGCCCCTCACCAAGGACCTGGCCCACAACCCAGGCATGTGCCCTGACTGGGAATCAAACCAGTGACCCTTTGTTTGCAGACCAGCACTCAACCCACTGAGCCACACCAGCGAGGGCTCTTTCATCATTTTTTAAAGTAGGTTTTCAGTTTCTTGCTGTCTCTCTTTTTCCTCGAATACCCCCATGATGCCAAACATTGGTGCACTTGAAGTTGTTCCAGAAGCTCTTACACTGACCTCTTTTTTTCTGTATTCTTTTTTCTCAGTTGCAGTTCTGATTGGTTGTTTTTTGCTTCCTTATATTCCAAATGCTGATTTGATTCTCAGCTTTATTCACTGTACTGTTGATCCTCTGTGAATTGTTCTTCATTTCAGTTAGCGTGTCCTTCATTTCTAACTGGTCCTTTTATATGCTGTTGAAGTTCTTTCTTGAGTTCATCTGCTCTTTCTTCAAGTTCATTGATCATCCTTGTAAGCAGTGTTTTGAACTTTGCATCTAGTAGCTTGCTTGTCCCCGTTTTATTTTGTTCTTTCTCTGGAGTTTTGTTCTATCCTTTCATTTGCCAGCGACTGTCTAGAGCAGAGCCTTGTTTCGTTTGGGCCATGTTTCTTTGTCTCCTCATTTTGGCAGCCTCCCTGTGTTTGTTTCTATGTATTTGGTAGAGCCGCTACGTCTCCCAAGCTTGATAGAACGGCCTAATGTAGTAATTGTCTTGTAGGGTCTAGGGGCACAGCCTCCCCTATTACCCAAGCTGAGTACATGAGGTGTGCCCACTGTGTGCATTGTGTACATCCCCTTTTATAGTTGAGCCTTGATTGCTCTTGGCACATCCAAGGTCAGTGACCACCTGAGTTCTGTCCGGGGTCACACAGCATGAGCTACAAAGTGATCTACAAATGGCTGCTACTTGTTCTGAGCTTGGAGGTACCCAGGCCAGACCAAGTTGTGAAACAAGGCTGGCTGCTCTAGTGCCGGGCCTGGGTCACTTAGCGAGAGATATGGAGCTCTCTCAAGCCAGATGCTCCTTGTTTGAAAGAATTTAGGAAAATATGGAACATGGACCAAGACAAGCTGTTTATGTGGGAAAGCCCCTGGAAACAACTTGGGTTGGCAGGCACCTTGGGTGATGCAGGGCCTCGGAATGAGCAGGTTGGGGTAAACAGTGTGATCCGGGTTGGTGGAGTCTCCGAAAGGGAGCCCGCCTGCCGGCTCTGCTGTTCTGTGAGGGGAGGGCTTGGAAAAGGAACAATGGCCTCTGCCAGCACTTCTGTCTGGGAGAAAGCTGCCCTCCAGCTCTCAACCTGATGCCGGGCATTCATTTCCTCCCTGTATGTCCCTGGTGCCTTTCACTTTGCTGCCCCTGCGCTGGATGTCAGAGCAAGTGTATCTGAGTAAGTCTGTGTGTGGGTCCTTTAAAAGGAACTTCCAAGGACTCCCACAGTTTCTGTCATCCAAAGCCTCAATCCCCACTGGTTTTTACAAGCAGTAGTTATTAGGATTTAGCTTCCTGGCAGGGTTCCTGGCAACCCTGGGCTGGGGGTCTGTTGTGGGGCTGTGACCTTTTACTCCTAAGACATCCCTGCCTCACCACATGTGGGTGTGGGACCAGCCTATTCTGCATCTCTGCCCCTCCTGCCAGTCACGATGTAGTTTATTCTTTAATTCGTAGTTGTAGGACTTCATTCAGCTCGAGATCTCAGTCTGAATGGTCGCTGTTCTAGAATTTAGTTGTCATTTTCATGTGATTGTGTGAGGAGGCAAGCTGTGTTTACCTATGCTGCCATCTTTCAGCTGTTTTTGTTTCCAGTGGGGTGCATATTTCTTATGCCGTATTTCCTGTGAGAGTGTACATAGTAGGATTTGCTTTTGGTCTGATCTGTAAAAGTTGTAGCACTTTTACATCTTAATGCTCTGTTATTCTGCCCTCTTGTCATACATCACTGATACACAGGGTCCAGTAGAAGTGATACCTGCTTGAGTGGGGTTGGTAGGGTAATAAAATGGGTGTAATAATTTATAGTTTTAATGTAATTTCACCTAAAATGTCATATGGTGTGTTTGAGTGTGATATTGTTATGTTACAGAATTATATGCTTGTGGTTTTGTAATAAAAAAAGGGGGTGTTATTTTTTCCGGACCCTGTGTGTGTGTGTGTGTGTGTGTGTGTGTGTGTAAAATAGTCTGTCCAGAAAAAAATCCACCCATTGTCACTATAAGGAGAACGTTTTGTGGGACTTGATGGGCAGCCAAGGAGAGTGGACTGGAATGCAGATGTGTAAACAATGGTACCATCACTGTACTAGTCAGTGGGGGCAGTAGGCGACGTTGAGTGAGCATGTGCACTATGTGGCCACTTTCAAAATGACTGAGCAAGTAGAGCAATAGACCTGCATCGAAGTTTGCATGAAGCTTGAACATTCCTTTGTGGAAACTATTGGGATGACTCAGAAGGCCACAGCTATGGGCAACTGGTGATTGGCAGCTTCATCACAACACGCCTGCTCATGGATGACATCTCATGCAGAGTTTTTTGGCAAAACATCAAATCACCCAGGTGACTCAGCCTCCCTACAGCCAAGATTTGGTGCCCTGCGACTTCTGACTTTTCCTAAAACTAAAATCACCTTTGAAAGGAAAGAGATTCCAGACCATGGATGAGAATCAAGAAAATGTGACAGGGCAGCTGATGGCTACTGGGGGAGCTGTGTGAGGTCCCCAGGTGCCTACTTTGAAGGGGACTGAGGCATCATTGTCCTATGTACAATGTTTCTTGTATCTTCTTCAATAAATGCCCCTATTTTTCATAGTACATGGATGGATACTTTCTGGACAGGCATTGTACAGTGTGTTTCTTTGTCTCCCATTTCCTAAATTAAGAGGTAGAAGCATTTGACAGATGTTTATTGAGTAGCCAAAAATATGCTGTAAAAACTCCTTAAAAAAAAACCAAAACACCAAAACTAATGCTTTATTCTACTTCTGTACCCTCCAAACAACTGCACTTGATTTTTGGATTGCATAGTCAGGTTTTATGTAATGTTTCAAATCTGGTTCCACCAAGCTTTGCAAGCATGCGTTACTTTGAGCTTGACCTCCAAACTGCAGAAATTTAAGTCTTTTCTGAGAATTAAATGAACAAATCCATGGAAAGAGCTTAACATATACAGAGTAATAACAGGTGCTCCCCAACTACTTACTAGTTATCTCTGGAAGACCTGAATCAGAATTGTGATCAGATGATCCTGTCCTAGGCAAAACTTGATATATGCAGTTATGCCATGTCATGTGACTGGAAGAGGCATCCTCCACAGAATCTTTTACAGACCAAAGCCTGGATGTGATGTACTCTGAGCCAGACTGGATGTAGCAGGTGCTCTCTGACACTGTCTCCAGCCGACCTGGCCCCATTTCATAGAAATGTTTGAGAGACAGCTTGCAGGTTTTTATTTACACTGCCCTGTGTTTTCACAGCTTTTTGAAAAAGATCAGTCAATTTGGAATTTTGTTACCAACCCCCAGTCTGATCAGATTAATTACATGTCTATTATGTGTCTAGCATTTATGGCTTAGATCAAATTGATCCTAAAATGTAAATGAACTGACTTTTGAAAGTAAATTTCCCTAAGAAAATTATTCTAAAAGGACTTGATGTTTTCAATCTCATCTAGGTAGCTTTTTGGTTATATTATTTGTTGGAGGTCTACTTTCAATTCTGTTTTGAAAATAGATTGTGGAAGGCTTGGAATGCAGATCAGCAGGAAGGCTTGAAAATGTTACTTCCTTCTTGCTCTCTCCCTAGGAGTACGTTAAAGCACAAAGCCTGGTCTTGATTGTTAGGCTCTCCTAGGCTTCAGGTGAAAGTTATCTTGCAGTTCCTGTTTCAGACAAAAGCACTGGACACAGTGGGTAACTGAAGCTGTCCTCAGTGAGCCTGCATCTCTAGCTTTTCTGTAATGTTCGACCCTGTGACCGTGAAGGCAGTCCATTTTTGTCCTGGGACCAGAGACAGTCTTCCTGTTGACATTAATATTCACAGTGGCTTTCTTGAACTCCAGAGGGGAGAAAGATATTTAAAATTTCAGTAGCATAGTAGAGCTTTTCTTTTGTTTTTTCTATTCTTATTTTTTCCTATTCCTTTACTTTATGTGTAATATTATAATTGTATTCTCTTCCAGAGTCATGTGAATGGATTGGTTGTATTTTTGCATTCCCACATCTCTCTGCCTGCGTGAACCTCCTTAACTCAGTTTTGTCGTCTGTAAAGTGAGGAAATTTGACTAGATGGTCTTTGTTGTTTTTGTTGACTTTAGTCATCATGCTGTACATTACATCTCCAGAACTTGTTTATTGTAACTGGAATTTTGCACCTTTTTGACCACCTTCACCCATTTCACCATTCCTCACCAGCTTAATTTAGTGTGATTTCATCTCTTCTTAATTTTGTATTTTAAAAAGATTGTTTTAAAGGGGAGTTCTATTTTTCCTCACACACTTCTAAAATTATTTGAAGACTGACTTTTAAAACTTGTGGTAACATGGCAGTAATCAGGAAAAGATGAATGTGCTTGGGGTTACATGGGTCGATACTTAGTCGAGGAGGGATTTTAACTCCTGCTATTTAAGGTTCTATTTAGTTGTTTAATTTTACATTGTAGTTAGAGGTGCAGTCAGTTTGCTGGTGTCAGATACCATAGAGAGTCTGTTCTGCGTGAAAAGGAGTCTTAGGTGCATTTCAGTAAATACAACATTATGTATTAATGACTGTACTGGTAATGGGTGGGGTGTGATTCTTAAAATTTTCTACTGAGTTTTGTTCCATCCCCTTATTTTTACCTTTTCCTACCTCCTGTTACTCCTGTCCTGAAAAAAGGCAAATGATGCTCATGAAGTTTTTAAAGCAATTTGAAATATTGACTTGAAATATTCATCAACTCAGTGGGAAATTTTAATTTTTCTTTTACTTTAAATTTGCTTTGGGGTTATTTAGAATCTGTCCTTTTAGTAAGAGCACAGAATTCATTTGTAATACATGATCTCAGAAATTTTGCCTAGGCTCAGATTTTGTGTTTCAAATGGGCTTCCTATAAATTGATATTGTCGAGAGAATACATTTAGCATTTACTTGAGAAAAGGAGGTCTACTATGAGCTGTTCCTAGTTGATATTGTATAAGGACTTACAGTGTGGTTAACGGGCCTTTTCTCACAAGACACTTAGATATTTGAGGTGCCATAGGGTTGTGAACCTGGCAAGAAAGCAGTAGCTTTGGTGATGGAGGTAAAGACGTGCTGGCTGGGTTTTTGTGCCTGGGCTCTTGGGTGCGGTGTTCGAGTAAGAGATGAAGGGTGCAGCTGCTCAGTAACCTGACCACTGAGGTGTCCCTTTTCCTCTCCCCTTTCTCTCACCCGCCCGTCTATGCAGAAGATGAAAAGGCGAAGCGAGAGGTGTCCTCCTGGACCCTAGAAGGCGATATTAACACTGACCCATGGGCAGGTTATCGATACACCGGTAAACTCCGACCACATTACCCACTGGTGAGTAAGTAAGGTGATACACATTTCACACTCTTTTAAACCAGTTTTCAGAGTTTTCATTTTCCTAAAAATGATGCTTCTAATTTGTGTTCCAATTATGAATCGTATAATGAGGATTGTTGCATTTTAGTACTTTTTGTGGTACATTATATGGAAATTAACAGTGATAATTGGCAATCATGGAAGAAGAAAAAATTTAGATGAAAGGATGAAGACTTCTTTAATCTCAAAGAAAGGAAGTGGTAGAATAGTTCTTTTCTGGCTGGCATGATGGTGGTATATATTACTACTTGTCTCAAGTTTTTTAACGTGGTGTATTTTGACCTTACTTTTGATATGGTTTTCCTACCACTCCCATCCCTTTCTGTGTTTTTTGTCAGATGGTTTTCAGAAGGTTAGCAGAGGAATCCATTTAAGTTAAATTGTGTCATCTATAAATATTTAATTTTTTCTTTACTGATTTTCTTTTTAAAATAAAAGAAATACATCTTTAAAAGTTTGGACAAATATCAACAATGTAAGAATGCTTTTCAATACTCCCTCCCAGAAATAATTATCAGGAACATAATGGTATATGTTTACTTACAGACATTATTTTATTGTTGTTGTTGGTTTGCCAGTTTCTTGGGAACAATGTGGGCACCTGGTTGTCTGCGTGTGATGTTAAATCCTTAATGGCCTTGGCCACTCTCCCCCTTAGGATATTTATGTGGTATTAGCACTAGGAAAATGAAGCTTAATCTTTGTGAAATAGGTATATTATGATAATTAAGATGTCATTTAACTTTTTTCATTTAAATGAAAGAACTTGTTAGTGTTTTTCTCCCCCTTTTATTTCCTTTGTTAGTAAATTTTAATTATGAAAGCTGTTTTCATATTTGAATTGGTTTTAACTAACATATATCTTTGATATTTTCAGATGCCAACAAGGCCAGTGCCAAGTTATATTCAAAGACCAGATTATGCTGATCACCCTTTAGGTAAGTTCTGCTATGCTGATTCTTCAGTTTTCAATTTGTAAGCCTGATGACTACTACAAAAGAAAGGAGGGCTTTTTCTGGAGAAATTTTTCAGTGCTGGGTTTGTTTTTTGGTTTTTATTTTTTGTTTTAGTGCTGGATTTCTAATGAATATACATAGGGCTTTTACATTTGAGAAGATTAAAGATTCTTCTCTTACAAGAAATCTACACCATTATGAAAACATTGTTTAGATGTTAAAGACTACATTCAACATAATATTATGTGTTATATCAAATTCTAGGTTTAAAAAAATTTTGATTTTAACATGTCCTCTTACTTGAATTAAATAAATGAACACAGATTGTGGAGGCCTAAAATGCACGCCTAACTAAAGACTGGACTGTCACCCTGGCCAGTGTTACTCAGTGGTTGAGTGCCGGATCGCGAACCAAAGGGTTACCAGTTCAATTCCCAGTCAGGGCTGCGGCCCGGTCCCCAGTGGGGGGCATGCGAGGAGCAACTGCACGTTGACATTTCTCTCCCTTCCTTTTTCACTTCCTTCTCCTCCCTCTAAAACTAAATAAATACAACCTTAAAGAAAGGTAGACTTTAGCAGTGATAGAAAATGATTATAGTAGTAGTAATGGTGATGATTCCATAACTGATATTTATTCTCATAACTGTGTGTCAGGCACTGTGCTAAGTTCTCACATATGTTACTCCTGGGGTGGGTTCTGTTGTCTTTTTCATTTTATAGATGGTGATTGTGAGGCACCCAGAGAAGGTAGATAATTTGCAGTAGAAGTGGAGCAATCTCTGACCTTAGGGCCTGTAGACATATTTTAAGTTGGATTATGTGAAACTACTGCTTTTGCATGCCAAAAATGGTTGAATTTCAGTATTTTCATGTAGTAAAATCTGTTAAGCTAAGCTGCTGTTGCTTTGTTCCCTAAGAAGTGGAGGACCAATTGCATTTTATAAATATAATTTAAAAATTTAGTTAAACTTTACTATTTCAGATATTGCGTTGGCCAGAAAGTTCATTTGTTTTTTTTCCATAAGATGGCTTTAGTAGTGCTTAGTTGTCTTTCACTTCACTTGAAACAACTTAGTTAGATCCTGTTGTGATAGCTGTCATATCTGTGTGCATTTAAAAAAAAACACATAAAAATCGGTGAATTTTTGTGTAGCCATTTTAATATTGAAGATGGAAGAAAATATGCAACATTTCAGCACATTATGTTTTATTATTTCAAAAAGGTAAAAATGCAACTGAAATGCAAAAAAAAAAGATTTGTGCAGTGTATGGAGAGGGTGCTGTGACTGATGGAATGTGTCAAAAGTACTTTGTGAAGTTTCGTGCTGGAGATTTCTCACTGGACGATGCTCCACAGTCGGGTAGACCAGTTCAAGTAGGTAGTGATCGAATTGAGACATTGATTGAGAACCATCAACATTATACCATGTGGGAGAGAGCCAACATACTCAGAATATCCAAATCAATAAAGTTATTGGTGAAAATAAAAAATGTCTTTTATTTTATAGAAAAAACTAAATGAGCTTTTTGGTCAACCCAGTTCATTGAAGGAAAAAATAGTCTGAATGATAAATAGCTCTTCAGGATGAATAATTTCCTTATTCTGTATTTAATATTTTAAATATAGTTTTAAAAATACATAGATAAATTCTAATAAGATAAAATATGACACAGGGAAAAGAAAATCCTACTCCCTACAGGCATGAAACTGTTAACAACAGTTGCAGAACTTTCCGGAGATATTTTATGTGTGTACACATACCAGCCCCTCTCCCCAGTTACACACTGTAGGAACAAACTCTGTATACCTTTTCACCTCGTGAGATGCTCTCAGCACATCTTGTAAAGAGGTCC
>VMDR010031897.1:0-11888 GCA_007922815.1 Macrotus californicus | reverse complement strand
CCCCCCCCGGGTTATGCCGCATCCTCCTCCCAGAAGTCGTCTTCCTTGAAGCTCCTTCCCTAGCACCTGTGCCTTGCCAGGGGCTAGTTGGGACAAAGGATGCGGCACTGTTTGGTTCCACAGGTTAAGGAAACCACTGCCACGTGTGCAGTGATGCGGTCCTGCCTGTGAGAGGTGTGGTCTGGTCTGGAGAGACGGGGAGGAGAGGGATCACAGCCACTGTGCACCTGAACCAATTGCCAGGGCGAGGCTGGATTGTCATTTGACACCCTCATTTTCCATCAGGCTTAGCATTTTAAACTCAGTAATTTTACATATTGTACTTTTTAGTCTTTAAATGTATGCAAAATATGCATAGTTGATGGTCACTTTATAATATTTAGGCTACAAAGGGCATTTCTGCACCTGCATTCTAATCTGCCCAACAGGATCATTTGTGGCAGTGCCCAATGTCACCACAGCCTTTGTGTGGTTGACTCTTCCCAGCAAGAACACCCAGGAGTTGCTCTGATAGAGCCTTCAGTATTACAGAAGATGATGAAGTCGGAGTGTGTTAGTATAAGATCCAGACTGTGATGCCTCATTCCAAAGAAATCTTAACTTGGACATCACATTCTCTAGTTATTACAAGTTAAAATTCTATCAAATTATAGTGTTCAAGAACAACAACAAAAGATCACTTACAATGGCATCTCTCTGAAGAAGTGTGATAGAATAACCTACTGTTTGGATTGGAAAGCATTAACTTAATATGAATAGATTTCATCAGAAAAAAATAAGATAAAGTTATAAACAAAAGTAGTATATGATGTAAGTTCAATTGCCTTTTTGTGTCCTAATGTATAACAATTAGAATTTCTTCTAAAAAATAATAGTTTCATTTGAATTCAGAAACAAGACAGAGATGAATACTACCATGATTATTATCTAATATTTTTCTGGCAGTGTTACTTAATGAAATTTGACAAGAAAAATATGTAAGAGGTATATAGATTGGAGATAAAAATCATCTCTATTTTCAGATGATGATTATACTTAGAAAGACAAAGAAAAGTGACTGAAAACATTAGAAACTATAAAATAACTCAATAATGGGGGAAGGGACTAGACAAAGAACATGTATGAATGGCTCATGGACATGGACAGCAGGGTGAGGATTGACTGTGGGAGCAGGGGGTGGGATAGGCAGAAGAGGGCAAAGGGAGAAAAGTAGGACAACTATAAGAGAATAACAATAAAAAATGATGTAATAAAAATATTTTACAGGGTTTCTATTTTAAGTACTATAATTAATACATTGAAGTAGCTAAAAAAAATAACCAGTTAGAAAATGTTAGAAAATAAAATATTGGATTTAAGATCGACAAAAGATTAAACACTTAGAAATCAATTAATCTGTAATATTCAGGAGCTATGAAAAAAGACATAGACATACCATAATTTATTGGTTAAAGTCATTTACCCTGAAACCGAAAGAGAGTTATCTGAAACATGGCTCTACTATTTTTGGATATAAAGTTTCCAAAATCATGACAATTATAATTGCAACCTCACTATAACTTACCTACATGTCTATCAGTGAGAGGGTTAACCAATACGGAACCAATCAGCACAGATAATGTAGACACTGATTGGACAGATCTGACATTTGAACCATGGGGTACAGACTCTTATGTAACATGTGCTGCTGTTTACGTAGAAAGAAAGAAGGTATGTGTATGTGGGTAACTTGTTGGAATGGGTATCTCAGGTTCAGCTAGAACATATAAGGGTATTTGCCTCCAGGCATGTGAAAAAGAACTACCTTAAAAATATTGTGCTGGGAAAATCCAGTAAAAATGGATTAGTTTTATCATCTCTGCAGTGGGCAGCAGTGGGGCTTTGAAGTTATCCTACCTATGTCTATGGGTCTTTCGGGGACGGAATACTGGTACCTTCCATCTCCTACCATAGAGATGTTCCTCAGCTGGAGTCACCTGAAAAGCCCTGATTTTAGGGTCAAGGTGGAGGTTATTCACTCTTCATAGCTACACTACATGGGATGAGGGGACATTCTTGAAAACACTGTCACCAACTTTTTGTAGAATGCTACAGTCAAGTGTGGGTTGCTAAGGACAGACCTGCTAATTACCAATTCTCAGATTCTGAAACAATTTTTAGAATACTCTGAACTCCTGGGGGAATCATTTGATTTTTAAAAAATATCTGTTCGAAAGAAGTAAAATCACCTTTATTTTAAATATACTTACTCAAGAGAAAGAAACTAAAACCGAATTGAGTACACCCTACACGTCAGCCATTGTGTAAGCGGCTTTGCAGGGTTTCTCACGACAACCTTGAGCACACGTGAGACAGTGGACAGCTCAGAAGGAAAGTGTGTAGACCAAGGTCAACTGTGACAGAAAAGGTCAAAGCCAACCTTCCAGTGATCCTTCATCTCAAAGATGCCCTGTCCTCTTCATTATAATGTTATGTCTCAACACCCTAAACTGCATGTATCTTCCTTATGCAGCTGCTTTTGGATACTCTAATGACAGAATTTCATTTCTTCATTCCCAACCCAATGATAAATTTGTCAACACCCATAAGAAGAACCAATTCTGCCTACAAACGTCTCCTGTGCATTTATAATCATCAACTTGAAGATAACCACTTGCAGAGCAGAATTGTTAGAAGGGTAGTGAATATATTGCTTTAATTCTGAACCCTTCCAGAAAATTCTAGCAACTTTATTTTCAGGGTTTGCCCCTACTGCTAACTACAATTGCCTCAAAAGAGGACTTGATCATTAGATCTGTGCTGGAAAGCAGATGTGGTGGTGGAGAGAGTGCATGTGTGTGGGCTAGGCAGGAGGGCACTGACCTGTGTACTCTTGTGGTCTTTGTTCCCGACAGCTAATACCTCTATCAGAGCTCATTGGATAAGTTGAATGGAGATGGCAAAATAGAGCATGCCATTAAGCTCTTGGAAGAGAGGAAGTACAGAAATACAAGGTACAGACTTTATGGTGCCAAATACTTACAATAATACACATATATACGTTTTACAGCAAGAGTACATTATTTAGACAGAATCAATTTTGTTTGGATAAGAAACAGCATATAAATGTCTGAAGATTACTATAGCATCTATTATTGGGGAAATGTTATAACCTAGATGTACAGAGCAGCTAGATTTTGCCCAATAATCCTTTCAAGAAGTAATCAAGACAAAAAAGTTCAGAAATGTCTTGACTTTTTTGTTGTATACCAAATATTCATTCAAGAATTAGCATCATGGCCCAAACAGCACACAACTGGAAGTCAAAGGTCACTTAGATCTGACTAACAGCATTCTTTCAGGAATAGACAATTATGCTCCTGATTTTGAAGTAGAAATGATTCTAGCTCAGGTATCAGTTGCACTGTATAGCAACAAATTAATAATTTAAGATAGTGTTCATTTATGCTTCATTGAGTTCTTTCCTCACAGAATACTTTTTTTCATAGATTTTTATTTTAAAGTTTAATTGCATAAACATTTTAAATCCTATGACTTAGAATTACCTTCCTTCTTGCCTGTATAAGGAGGATATTTAGGGGGGGAATGGAAAAATCCCACCTCACATTTTATACAACTCGAGAAAGAGCAAGACTTTCACAAAGGGAAATTAGAAAGTTCTTCTGATCTCTGGCTTTTCTTAAACCAGATTGTTGGGTCATTTAACCATTGGAAAGTGATTAGAGCTCCAGGATTAGTAGTCGCAATACTTGGGGTTATTTTTTCCTCTCTTAGTGGTCATTCTGATGCACCTTTTCTTAGTATTTCTAGGAATCTATTAAACAATACATTTAACAAAGTTTTATTGAGTTATGACATCCAAAATACTCAGAGGCTATAGCAGAAACTCAAAGATAGTGTCATGCTTTTTCAAGAGTTTCAAATTAAGAGAAGGTAAAGACACATTTTAATAACTAGTTTAAAGCAGTATCTACTCATAAGCCTAAAAAGAGGCACACAAAAATTATGCCTGAGGGAGAGAAATGGAAGGAAAGATCACTGTAATTGAGAGGATCCCATAAAAGTCCATGAAGAAAAGCATATTTATCTGGACTTAAAGTACAGATGGGAGACCTTTAGGGAAGTAGTTACAGAGGTTGCAATGACTGAAACAGATGCAAACATCAGAACGAAATGGGACTAAGTTGAAGATGTTTTTCTGGACCACAAAGTGCACACAGAGGAGTAGAAATGAGACTGGTTGTGTTTTAATTTAAAATGATGTGATTAGACTCTAATCAAAGTAATCATTATAGACCCAGTACAGGACCTGTATTGATCAGCCATTGGATGTGGGCTTCTTGGTGGGGTGGGGGTTGGGGGGCGGCAATGGCCTCCACTCACAGAGGCAATCCCAGAGGTGATATTGGCTAAAGTTCCTGCTGATGGCCCCCCCATGGCTGGGGGCAAGTCCTTTACGTTGGGGACTCTGGGAGTGTACCTCCTGTCCACCACAGCCCACTCCTGCCTCTCACATCATCTTTTCTCATATGTGTCATAGGAGCAGTTCATCTAGGGTTCCATCAGGGCTGTCTTCTTGCAGAAGATGCAGAGGAGGAAGAACTATTGAGATGAACTACAACCTCTACAGTTGGTCTCAGGGCCAATGCTGGTACTTACCACCAATACGACTTTTACCCTTCTCCACTCCAGGTCACGCTCACCCTCAGCTAGCCCTTCTGATGGTCTTGGCAGTGTAGTTGTTAAGGCAACATAGGTCTTCATCCTGAAGGAGTCCCTGGTCCATATACACTTCTCAAGCCAAGTATGTGGCACTACTGTATTTGTCACCTGAACTGGGCACAGAAATACAAAAAGATTCCCAAATGGATGGTCTTGGCACTAGACAAAGTCTTCTGGTTGAACAACACTGGATGATAAGAGGAAATATAAACTCAATGGTACAGCAATTTAATCATGACTAGTAAGAAGACCTCCCACTTTGACAGAACTTGAGCTTATGTGCCATGTCACCTGAGTAAAAAAATTTTGTTTCACATTGGTTTCAAAACTGGGTTTCACATTGGTTTCAAAACTGGGTTTTGAAAAGACCTAACATTGGGTTTGTTTTTGTTTTTTGTTTTGTAAGAAAAACACTATGATGCACCTAAATTCAATTCTTAAGCATGGACACATAAAAATGTTAACATTGCAAAAACCTCTCTATGCATGCAGAAAATGACTCATACCCTCTCAGACATATCATGTGAGTCCAAGCTTATGTAATAATTGACTTTTTCAAAAAGAGTAAGAGGAACAACTTATTCCGAACTTGGTTGCAGGAGTCATGATGGAAGTGAAATAAATGTAAATTTTTCAAAGCTAAGTTTATGAAATTACTCTGATGAGCTCTTTATACAGTGATTCTTTAAGTGCAATAAAATTCTTACAGAAATGATGGAAATTGATGTCATAACAATCAATAGAAGCATTAAAATAGAACCCTAATTAGGAAGTTGTTTTAATGGTTTACTAGCATTTTTCCTATCCTTCAGGAGAAAACTAATAGCAAAAATCAGTACTTATAAAAGAGCACTATCAAAGTGTGTATGTGTACATAGATGCAAATATATATATTTATAATAATCATTATAGTAAATTACTCATGGTGGATGCTTTGAGTTATGATATGGGGAAAAGTCTAGATGTTTAGTTTGTGGACTTTATTTGAAAACCTTCTGTACCACTTTATAGTCATTTAGGAAAGTCACCTGAACAGCCTCTGCCTCAGCTTCTCACCTGTGCAATATGGTTGAGAAGATCAGATGAAACAGTGCACATGAAGGACCCCGGCATCGCTGATCATGTGGAGGGTGCTCCGAAGTGGCCGCTTCTCCTCTCCGTCAGTGAAATGCACAGCTTATTTCTGACCAGCGGTGTTGGTTCTTTTCTCTCAACCTCAGTAATTCCTGTACAATAAAAGTGTGATCGACATTAGTAGAGGCTAGAGAGTAAAATGAGAATCAGATGGAAAGAGCAAACCTGAAAATGCAATGGAGTAGAAATGGGTCAACTTCAGGGTTTTACTTTTAAAACTCTATTTACTGAGTTTATTGTGTGACACTATATGTTTTCATATATTGTATAAGCTGTGGTTGTTCTGTGTGTGTTTTGTTGCTGTTATTGTTGTCGTGTTTGTTTTTTTTTTTTTTTTGAGGGTGGGGAGTTTAGGAATGCTGACATGGTTTGTTGAAAATCAGCCTGGAATCTTTTCAATAATTAAAGTTTGCAAAGCGCGAGTAAAGCTGTGTCTAACTTAGCAAGATCGTGATGCTTCTCCCTCCACCCCTAACCTCTTCCACCTTCTCCCTCCTTGGCCCACTTCCTTCCCCTGGGGATCATGAGAGCTCTTCTGCAGCGGAAAAATGCTGTTTTCTGTTTTGTTTAGTGGGCCCGGGCCTCTGTCCTTCACCAAGGCTCCTGTTCAGGAAACTGGGCCATTTTATGTTTCAGATTCTGCTGGGCCTTTCAGCGGTACTGTGCTTCAGTTGAGAGGTAGATGGGGAGGAAAACTGAGATCTTTACCCTCCCCAAGCCCTGTTGGATGGGGAGCTCGGAGAGAGGACATACTCACTAAGGGATGCTGTTTTTAATGTTGTATCTCTCTTACCTTGGTCAGTGTGATACAAGAGAATGAACTCTGGTCTCAGAAATCAGAAGGCATAGTTTTTTATCTCCAGTCTGCCGTTAAGTCATTGTGACTTAATAAAAAATGTCACCTAAGTTTTTTGAGTTTAGTTTCTTCATAAATTAAATGCGGGGTAAGAAAGGATGTTCCCTGAGGGTTCGTATCACTCCATCTCAGCCTGCTCCAAATTGTTCCTATTCCTCTCGGTGTGTAATTTATATGTCAATTAAACACAGTTGTATCAAGTGAATAATAGTAATCACCTTTTCTCAACTCTCCCTCTTCTCCCTCTAAAAGTGTCCTAATGGAAAGCCTCAATTCAGGAGCTCTTTGAAAAACATTGAGCAAAATTAACTTTAAAATCTTTTGTAAGTCAAAGATCTTAAGAGTTTAATGTTACAAAAGCTTTAAATTATGCTCTGAAACGGTGAGGAAGAGAAGCATCTTTGTCCAATTCTGTGAAGGCTTCCTCTCAATTTCATTGTCGTTTACTGGGCGACTGTTCAACACACGCCCCTTCTCACTCGGTGTAACAGTGAGCCGTGAAGTGCCCAGTTCCAGAGCATTTCATTTACCTCCCCATCTCCCCCAGGTCTCTTTTCTCTGTGTACCTCAAGAAAGAGTGAAGCCTGGAAAATTTCGCAAAATGTGTGAGTAAGGGCAAGTGAATGCTATTTAATGGGTCAACATTTTTATCTCTTTTCCTGAGGGAAGATTTTGAAAAGCGATGGGTGTTTATGGAAGAATAAATACTACTGTTTTTAGTGCAATGGAGCTTCTCACAAAGTTCCTTTCAGTTCTTGGTGCTACTTCCCACCCCCCTACCCACCCCTACCCCCAGCGAAAAGTGGGTCTAGGTAGCTACATTTCAATACACAACAGGATTTCTTCTCAGTAGGGAGGGAGACAGGCTCTCACTACTCACCAACTTATAGGATGCTTAACTATTTTCTGAGGAATTAGGAACTCTTCAAGAGTTATTTTACTATTTACTTGGATAACAATATACTGGGTATAATTTTGGGCACTGGGATCAAGTAACTAGATTAAGCAAAATGGCAAGGGTCTTCCTTCCTCAGGCTTTCTTACTATCTTCTTTAAAAGGTGGCAGAAATACATCTTGTTTCTGTGAGTTCTTTCAAATCTTTGGTGTACCTTTTATTATGTTACAGGGATGCCAGTTCGCTTGCCTATGCTACTCTCCATTTACTGACAGGTATGGCTCTTCCTAATACCAATATTGCTAAAGGTAGCTATAGTGATCATGGGAATAACTGCTAAACATTAGACACTTTGTAGTGCCAGGCACTAAACTGTTATATGTGGGTTATATGTTTAATCCCCCAACAATCCACTGAAACTTTGTGCACATCCACATCTTAACTATAAGAAAACTGCAGCTCAGAAAGCCTAAGTACTTCATCCTAAGTCACAATGGAAGAAGAGGTGGGCATTGATCCCAGGAATTCTAACATTAGAGCTCCAGACGCCAGGTTTTCATTGCCTACTGAATATCTCGTTAAGTGATCTGCATGTACTTCAAAATTCAACATATTAAAACCCAAGTGTTACATACCTTTAATTCCTATTTCTTAAACAGTCATTATTTTCAAAATCACAGTAAACTTGCGTTTTCTCTTTCCTTTCTCAGATGAAGTCCTCACCAACTCCCAAGCTTCCTTGAAAAGAATATTTAATGTCAATTGTAATGCTTTTTCCTCACCCTATTTTTATATTCAATTTGTCACTCCTATTGACTTACAGTTTAAATATTATTTTCCCTCAACATTCTACATGTAATTTATTGCTTGCTTGAGTCTTGGAAAGGGTCACAACTGGATGTCACACATTGAACTGCTTCCTCTTCAAATTCTTGTGCTGAAGTGCTCACTCACAGTAGCTGAAATGATACCTTATTGGAGATAGAGTCTTTACAGAGGGACTCAAGGTAAAATCACATTACTAGAGTAGGTCTAGATCCAGTATGACTAGTGTCCATATAAAAAGGGGAAATTTGGTCACAGATACACAGGGAAAATGCTATTTGAACTTGAAGGCAGAGACTGGGGTGAGGTGTCTACAAACCAAGAAGCAGCAAAGATTGCCAGCAAACCACTAGAAGATCAGGAAGAGGACTGGAACGGATTCTTCCCTCACAGCTCTCAGCAGGAGCCAGCCCGATGGCCCCTTGACTTGTAACTTTCAGAACTGGGACATAACAGATTTCTGTTGGTGAAGCCACCTTGTTTAAAGCACCTTGTTATGGCAGCCCTAGGATACTACGCATGGCTTTCTGATGTCCACATTGCCTTCAAACTTAAGCCATGAAATAGAGCCACAGCAAACTGCCCTTTGCTCAAAGATGCTGTCCCTTCTTGACCTCTCTCTGTCCCAGAGCTTGTCCTTCCCCAAATCTGTTTACTCTCTATCTGGCAAACTTTGCTTACCTTTAAAATTCCAGTTTTAATAATATTTATTTCTTTGAATCTTTGCAAGTGTCAACCCATCCCACTCAGGAGAGAGGTTTCAGCTGCCTTAACATCTCTAAGTGGAGTTTGGGGTGTGTATCAGTTTGGATCTAGACAGAAAATAGAAATTCTTGGACATCGGATAAAATCATCAGCAATTGTCATTTTTGCTATACAGATTCAATTCAATATCAGCAATGGTTCAATATGATAGTTTAAACAGTAAATTTAGCGCACACAACATTACATGTGATGGAAAAGCTGGAAGTTAAACAAAGGATGTGAGTCAAGCCAGAGAGTAGCACAATTAAGGAACTGCTAGTGACCCTGGAGGGTGGCCCAGGAGGTGGCCCAATGAACTGGGAGCCACTGCAGATCTGTAAGGCAGGAGATACAGCCACAGAGGGGGTTCCAAAGCTTCCAGAGAATCCTCCAAAACAGGCAGGGAGAGAACTTATTCCCTTCCCTGTTCTCCAGACTTCTGTCAGCACTTCCCTTCGGCCAAATTTAGCTGAAAGCTAGAGGACAATGGAGTCTGGGGAGTTTATTTTACAACACAAAGTGGAGTAGAGAAGGGTGGGGAGTAGATGTGAAAGGAAACAGTTGGATAAAAGGCAGAGAGTATCAATGATTCTCTTATGTTGGACTTCAATTTGTCCACCACCTACCTGGTATTAGGCCTGATGCTGTTAGAACTGTGTTGTTTCACAGGACTGAGTCCTCCATTGTCTCGGGGTTTTTGTACACCCTGACCTTAATCCATAGAGACGGCTATGACAAAGGAACTTGCCAGAGTTTGCTCATCCAGTTTCTGGATGAATTAACATCAAAGGCCAAAGTAAAGGCCCCTGATAATGAGGTCATGCTGAGCCACCAGTCTACTGGCCTCAAAGCAATGCCCAGCAGAGTTCTGCTTCCCAGGGAGAGAGATCAGAGGGAGTACCAGGAATTGCACACCTACCTGTGGGCATCTGAGCAGACGGACATCAGACAGGCAGAACAAGGCTGCAGGAAACCACGCCCCAGTCCGCGCAGACCTGGGGTGAGTTACAAGAGGACACCTGCAGTGAATCAGCGGTGGAGGAGGGGGGGCTATGTCAGCACACCTGATTTTACAGGATGTATTACATCTGTGTTACCTGAGCTTTACAAGCTGTGGGATTGAGCTTTAATTTTTAGAGAGAAATGCAGCTGCAGAATTGAGGATGGGTATCATTAGGGTTTCAACATCGGGATCTCAGTAAACCCAGAAATGGACACTCAGGGGTGGGGAATAATTGTACTCACATCATGGAATGAATTATAAAAGGACTACTAAAGAGCTAACCAGCATGCAGTGGTCCTATGTGTTACCTGAATAAAAATCAGACTCTGTTGTTCTTGCTTCCAGATCCCCTTGGCACTGACTCACATTAAAATCAAACACCAAACCTTAAATAATAACAGCAGTCTTCCTTGAAAGTCTATTTAGGATACTGAGGGTGGGGTGTATGGAAATATTTTAAACTTCCTAAAACATTTTGAGTATTTCTTCTTCTTCATAAAGCTCTGCTTGTCTTTGTTACTGCTTAAATTTGTTTCCCTCCTTTCCTTTTCTTCTTTCTTCATTCTCTTGTGGTAGCCTCTCCAGGTAGCTGTGCCCTGTTCTCCAGTGGATCTACTTGCTTCACTCATTTGCTGACCCATCTATTTTTGCTCCAAACAAAAGTAGGATCTCAGGATCTGCAGTTCTTTGAAAGTTGAGAAGGAGGGAATTCTAAACACACTTTTTACTCTTATGTTGCTATTACACAGAAAAGGGACTACATATAACATGCAGACTATCCAGGTATTAATTTTCAAGTTTTCCTAATTAAAGGAAAATAAATTAATTGGCTACAGGAAGCTAAAGAAAATACCTCCACAAATTTCTGCTTGGGGTCCTCCTGTTGATCTGGCATTGTACACTTTTATTTAGTCTTACCAAGCTAGTCAAGAAATATGAGAAAATATGACTATTGGGTCTCATGGGCCACCCATGAAAATCTAAATGGAACTCTAAATGGAAGAACAATCCATTAAAAGATAAAGAGTCAGCCTTTTACCAGATGGCTCTTTCTGGTTTCCCATCTCTCACTGGTCAAAGTTCATTCTATGGGGCCTCAACTCTCCTGCCATGCCTGTGCCTCCAGGCGGCCAATGGAGAAAAAAAAACAACCTCTGTAGGTCACGTTGGTTAGTCTTTAAAAAATAAAGTGTCTGTGCCACTAAGTGACAGCAACGAAGGCATTTTAAAGTCTAGGCCTCATTCCCAGAGGCTGAGACAGTCCATGCTATCAGGAGATAAGTGGAAAGATGTCTGGGCAGGGTGATGGGATACAGCAGGGAGCTCCAACTTCCAGCCAAGATGGAGGCATAGGTAGAGACCCATTGCTTCCTCATACAACAAAAACACGGACGACAAATGTGGAAACAAAAACTAATGAGAACTGCCAGAAAATTGAACTGTATCAAGGTCCAACAACCAAGGAGATAAAGAAGAAACATTTATCCAGACCAGTAGGAGGCGCAGAGACTGGCAGCCCGAGCAGAAAGGACATGCAGCAAAATGGAGGCTGGAGGACTCAATGGGGTGAGGCGGTGGCTGGTAGTTGGGGCAGTCCCACATTTGCATGCAGATAAGCTGGGAGGAACAACTGGGGAGCAAGACACAACCCAGTGCTCCAGTGCAGAGAAATAAAGTCTCAAAACCTCTGGCTGTAAAAATCTGTGGG
>VMDR010031896.1:0-11886 GCA_007922815.1 Macrotus californicus | reverse complement strand
AACTCAAACTTCATACACATTAAATAGCAGCTCCCCCTTCTCCTCCCAGCCTGCCAGCAATCACTATCGCATTTCTGTTTCTTTGACTTTTACTATTCTAGATACATCATGTAAGTGGAATCATGCAGTATTTGTCCTCTGTGACTGGCTTATTTCAATTTTCAGGCTTTCTATTTATTTGGAATCAATCTTAGTAGACTGTATATTTCTATGAATACATCCATTTCTTATAGTTTACATAATTATCAGTATATAATTTTAGAGTAGTTTATCATTCATTTTTATTTCTGTGGAATCAGTTGTAATGGCTCCTTTTTCATTTACAATTTTATTTATTTGAATATTTTCTCCTGTCTTAGCTATTCTAGCTCATTTTTTCATTATTTTCATCATACTTACCCAAAACTATGAAGGGTATGTGATTTTACACCACTTGCAAGTCGATAAATTAGCCTGTTACTGTTTTAATGATGCAGACAGAAGGCATGGGATTCCTTGGTCAGAGAGAAAGGACAGTTTATCATTCAGAGCATGAATGATATCCAACTCCTCAAGCCCCTATCCCTACAGGGTGGTGAGACAAAAGCCAAATGACGGCAATGCATTCAGTGAGATGCATAACAGAAGAAAATCCGTGAGCTTGGGAAACCCAAACCTTTTATAACGGGGCATGGGCACTCCTGTCCTGGCTCCAGAAACAACGTTATCTTCATACAATGATATTGACAGGGAAAATCCCTAACCTTTGTCCCAGGAGAAGACACTATCTCTGGCTCACTGCTAGGCAAATAGCCTTCAAAAGAGTCTGGAACAGACGGCAGTCAGTGCTTCAGCTTGCAAGATATGCCTGTGGACCTCAAGAGACCCACACGGAGGACTGTCTCACAACAATATCCACCCATTTGTCACCATCTTCGCTTCAGGTTGAATTTTCCCATCAGTACACCACTTCAGCCACTTTAATTAAACTGACTGATAAAGGCTGAGAAAAAGTCCACTCACCTTGTCTTATATAGCACTGAGTTAAGACCACTACCAACAGAAATCCAAATAGAAGGAGGCTAGTATGTGACAATGACCTCAACCGTCCCCCTTTCAGGCCTCCACACCCACTCCCACATCTGGCCAGCTGAACAAATCTAAATCCTTTACCACCACAAACAGTTGAGTGTACTTTAGAAAGCCAGATGTCTTTTTATTTAAAACTGAGCCCTGACCATTATTTTTGTGCTGAGGTATTAATCTTTGTGAAATATGGCATGTTTGCATGCACAACTTTTACTTTTACACACCAAAAAAGAAAGCCTATGTCAAGTCTATACCAGAATTAATTCCAGAATAAGTCTGGCCAATGATTTGAGGTTAGGCTGAATGCCTTCCAGAGCCTAGGAAGCCATTGATTACTTTAGCAAACATGAGAAACTAATAACACCCTTTTTAATTAGATGACTCACATTGGAGGAATAAATGCCCACAGAGTGTACATAAATAACAAATCAGTTTATCCCTCTAGAAAACTCTCCTGACTAACCAAGAAAACTGCCTCATTTTGGAAACCCCTTCCAGTTGTCTGGAGGCTGCATGTCTTAACTAATTATATTTCTTTAAACAGATGAAGATTTCTCAAGACCACAGTTGAGGTATAAATTACCTATTTTCAGGAGAAAGGCAAGTTCACTGTTGGTCCTACACAAGACATACAGTCCTGAGTGCACATGGTGCCCTTGGAAAGAAACTGTTTTTATATGTATTTGAGGCCACAAGCATGGCATAAGTAATTTGGGCTATCACAGATTGCCTCCTGGACAATTGGTAAGCCCTGTTTTTGTAGAGACTAGTCCTTGCTTTTATGGAGACTGTGTGAGAGCAATCAGTCCAACCTGTCCTGTGGTCCATACCACCAGTTCGATTGCATTTGTCTATTCCATTGAGAGACTTCTATAGGTGTTAAGAAGTTTCTGCAGTGGAAAGTACCAGAGCGGAGGCCATCCCTTACAGTTACCAAGATACTTCTTCGTATGAGTAAAGGGATCAAATCGTATCATAGTTAAATCATAGCTAGAACTGTCTGGTAGGTAAGAGCAGACCCAGGAATCAGTTAATGAATGGGCTTGCAAAGTTTGGGAGAGCCATACCAAGGTGTTTTCCTTCATAAGGAAGGCTCCAGAAGCTGTTCTAAAAATAAAGATCATTAATGTTTCTCACTTCCTTTTTCTGTATCTTCCAGGACAAAAGATGTTCTCTCCAACATGTTATAGGGATGTTGTTCTCCCTCCACCACCAAACTATGGGTGTGACTCATTTTGTTAGCTATAATTTTACCTTTTATCTCATCATCCCTACTTGCACCTAATTCCTTCATTCAGAGAGGTCAGGTGGGAGTGGGACAGGGGTATTTTTAGAAGATGTGCAGTGACTTCTTATATTCCTACCTTGACTCACATGAACCACTTTGGGGGAATTTAGCAAGCAGTGTACTCAACTAAGTGGCTATTATCTTATGATCTAGGATCATGTCAATTTAACAAGAAAATCTAGGTGGCTGAACCAGATTTAAATTGGAATCCCTGAGCCCTCCTCAGGCTGTGCTGCCACCTGGACAATGCTCCAATCAGACCAGTCTGGGATTGTGAGGTGGGGAGCATGGGGGTGGGGGGCATCAAGCCCAGGAATAATAGAGAGAAATTCTAAATTTTAAAAGTTGGTCTATATGACAAATGCCACATGATCTCACCTTTAAGTGGAACCTAATCAACAAAACAAACAAGCAGGCAAGCAAAATAGAACCAGAGACACTGAAATTAAGAACAATCTGAAAGTAACCAGAGGGGAGGTAGGAGGGGATAATGGCGGGGGGAAGGGTTTTCAGAAACAACTATAAAGGAAACATGGACAAAACCAAGGGGATGGCTGGGGTGGGGGTGGGGGAGTGGTGGTGGGAAAATGTAGACAACTATACTTGAACAACAATAAAATTTAAAAAAAATTTTTTTAAAAGTTGGTCTATATAAAGTCTACCTTTTTATCCTGCTCATTATCTAGGAAGTGGCCTAGAGGAGATGATATTTATTCTGGAAGCAATCACATCCGGTGACCAAACTGTCTTACTAAGATGTATAAACCAGAACAAACTGAATGAAGTAGAGCGGAAATTTTTTTTGAGAAAATGCTTGAGATAGCCATTCTAATGCTAAACAGTATCAGATGTCTGTAGATGATAAGGAACAAGAAACGTCTATTGAATAACTTGACTTTTCGTGCATTGTTGAATGGCTTTTTCTCACCATTGTCAGACTTCAAAAGGGCTAGAAAGCCAAATAAAAGGTAAAACTTAGTTTCAAGCACCACAGGACTTGGTTATAGTCAGTTGGTCAAACTGGAATACACCACATCTTACCCTGAAAAAGTGTCACAATTGCTATCAAAGCAAAAATTTCAATGGACAAAGTTAAACAGTTAAGGAATACTTTCTACAAAGCTATTAAAATAGCACGGAGAGATCAGAACACAGACTGAATTCAACTGCAGTGAAACAAAAGGCTGAAAAGTTTCTGAGAGGTGGAATGAGGATCCTAGGCCATTTGTGTTTGCTAATTGGCCTTAAGTAAATACTCTAAGGGAAGGAAAGGAGTTCTGTGATTAGGCCATGTGCATTCAGTAAGAATCAAGGTGAAAAAGAGGTCAGACAAGGCAAAAAGAATCTTAATGAAAGTTTAGTCTAGCCATCTGGGTCAGTCCTTGGACACCACACCATCACTAGCCCAGGAATGGGCCAAAAGTCTGAGTTAATCTCCTAGAAGGGCCCAGGGACAGCGGCTTCCACATTGTTCTCTCTCAGAGTGATAGACACAGGTCAGTTTTTGGTTCGAGTCACCAGGCTGCCAATGCGCCGGTATCCTCTCCAGCAGAAACATAGTGCTTTTCTTTGGGTCTGCTATGGAAATGTGTTTCCATGTCTGTTGTAATGAGGGATCTAGGCGGCAATAGTGGCAATCTGAGTGGTATGGGTTCAGTCAGCAGCTTGATTCTAATGGGTCTAATCAGGGAACACAGCCAAACTGTGAGCACGCATGTAAGTGGTACAGGCAGTTCAATCAGCACCGTGATTTGTTTCAATCACTCGTGGCCCCAGAAGTACTGCTGTGTCTTGACAGTCAGTAGTATTCCAAGTAGTAGACCAAAAAGCTAAGCCATTGTCAACAGTTTAAGAGTCGCTGCAAACATAAAAAGGTTCATTGATGTGACTATTGGATTGTGCTATGAGAAAAGTCTTGAGTTATTCTGAATGAGCAGAACAAGCGTGTCAATTTTCAGTTCCGAATTGCTTGCATTAGGTTGAACTGCAGCAGCATAGTAGACACCACTGGGATTCAGTTTAGCTGAAATATCAGTGAAACAGTCTAGGCGTTTAGAGAAACCTCAGTAAATTGAGAGCCCCAATGAGCCAGTGTCTTTGCTTCAGTACGTGGAATAGGAAATAAAGTTTGTCCCAGAGGGAGAGCTGTTTTGTTTTTTTCCTGTCATTGTTGCTGTTTTTCTAAAAAATGCAAAGTTAAGGTGCTGCTAGGCCAGGCTGGCTGTGTCCTCAATTACTATTTCCACTTGCCATCTGAGTCTTGTTAGTCATTTAGTCCAGGTAGACCCACACCAAATTGGAATAGCAGGCCGGATTGTCATAGGCTTCCATGGATCAGGTGTACAGATTTGACTTAGGGCCAGCAAAGTGAGTAGCTGCTTTAGAAAATGGGTTGAGCTGACAGCTGTATCTGGAAGGCAACCAGTTCAAAACTCAATGGGACACATCTAGGTAGAGGCTCTCTTCCTTGGCCACATTATCAGTCTTAGATAATGGTAGTTCAACAGGGTCACTGGGGTAGCTGGGTCTCAAAGATAGAGAGAATGCCATGGCTTCCCTGACAGCTTCTATTACAGCTGGTTGGTTTGTGTATTAGTGGACACAAAGGGCCAAACAGAATGCCCAAGGGAGGCCCATGGTATCACCAACCCCGAAAGAGTCAAATAAGGTGCTGGATCTACTTTTTAGTGATTGTGGTGGGAGACAGCAGTTTTCTTTAACTGTAAGAGATGCTGCACATTGTGAATATGCCTACATGGCTCTGAGAAACTTACTGGCTAATGGCCTCTGCTTTTTGTTGGGACTTACGAGCCACTCCTTTGGCAGATATTTGGTAACACTGCTGTCACAACTGTTGAGACTCATTCTCCTGACTTTTCAATCAACAGGGTAATATATACACATATATATTGAACACTTATGACTTCTGATTGTAGAGGCACTGGCACTAAAATTTTACTTATCCATTGGTGGCAGTAACAGGAGAATTTGTTACTCTAACATTTCTCTATTTTTGGCTCTTTCTCATGGGGAGAATCCCTTTTGACACTTTTGGCCTAGAGATATACAAGCATTGAACACATCCATTCCTTGTGTACATTCAAATGAGGAAGAATCAACCTAAAGGGTTCCACCTATGATACTAATTTAATTTCTTTTTTGCGGCCAACTTTGCTGAAAACACGAAATTGAAATTGGGCACCTCCTCTTTCCGTAGTTAGGATGGTGACTAGACTGCCTCTATCTAATTGAGCCATAAATGTTGGAGTCCCTCCCCTCCCTGAAGTTACCCAGCACACCTGAAGAGTATATTTGGTCAGTGGCCTCCCTGAGGACAAGACATCCACTGCCCTCTCTGAATCATCCTTTTCCATAAAGCAGCTGAGGTCATGGTAGAGGGTGAGGGAATTGTGCAAAAGGGTGGAGTAGATAAGGTATGAGAAAAGAGAGTGACTGCACGTAAAATGTACATTCACTTTTAGTTCCAAAAACCACTTACTCGGCCAGAAACCACACTTTCAATGTTGTTCTTTTTTGGTCTATGCAAAACTTTGTACTGAGTAGCACAGTCCTCACTGATGATTCCATTTATTTCAGATTAGAGAACTCCTGGTCCAGCAGCCAATCACACTGTCTTTGGGTCTAGCCATGCTGCTTTTAGCCCCATTGTCACTTGTCATAACAAAAGCCCTTTCTCAGACTGCACAGAGGGGAGTAAGTGACAATCAAGGCACCATTGTGGCAACTTGTTTCTATCCTACTTCTCACTGCTCAGCCCCAAACATTCATAAATAGGTATGAGAGTGAGGGGCCCTGCTCCCATACCCCACCCTCTCCCACCAGCTGGTTTGGTGTATATCAGATGCCAGAGAATTTTCTCTTAACTCCTAACATAGTCATGGAACCTTCATCTTTCGTCTTCCAGAAAGCCACATCTCTTTAGCATGCAACACTCACTACCATAACTGTTAGGAATTGTGAAGCATCTAGATTTTATCTTACTTGGAAGCTAATGAGTTTGTCTGCCACAGTTTCATGCATTTTGGGAGAAGAAACAAGACTTCTGGGTCAGAGATAAAGGATTCATGAGGTGACACAAATTAGCACATATTCATGCTTGTATACCTAATGGGTTGTATTACATAATAGGAGCCCTGACCTTAGGGGACCTGAATCTGTTATATTGAGCAGTAAACACACCTGCCTTTATTCCAGAAGAACACACTATTCTGTCTTTCAAGGCTGTTTACTATTCAAACATACTATAAAAAATGTCTGGAACAAAGGACAGTCCATGCTTCTGCTTGTAAGATGTGCTGAAATGTGAGAGGCCCATGGAGAATGGTTTCCCAATAATACTGTAGTAATTACAACATATATAAGCTTTTGAAATAACCTGAAAAATTGTGGTTATAAATTTTAATGATTTGCTTCTTTTCAATCCTGATTTCTAGATTATCAAATGTATGACAATTTCTTCATCAAAAACACAGAATTCCCCTTTATTTGCTCATTATAGCCCTTATTTTTATATTCTTAAAAATCTGTTAAAAAATGCCAAGATGTTTCAAAGTCTTTTATTTTAATTAAATGGTATTTTATTCATATACACTGTTGAATATTAGCATTTAGTTATAAGTTACTACAGGTGCTTTTCCTTTGTAAATTGGATGATGCTGTGTAACTCCCCACATAGGTTCCATAAACATTCAATGGTAACCTTGCTACTTTTCAAATCCCATTTTCTTCCTTTGAGGTGACTTGTCCGGGCCTTTAACTAGCTCTGACTTGATTTGCTCTCACCTTCATTCATTTACAGCTTGTGCTTAGGGCAATTGCAACATAAAAGGGAATACCTATCTCTAATTGAGGCTACGTTATTACTAGGGTATTGTTTACTCTGTGCTTACTTATAAAAGTCTTAGGAACAATAACATGTGATAATGTCAATTACGGTAGTCTCTTAATTTTTCAAAGATAGTGATGGAAGTACTCATGTAGGAAGGCAGTCACTTGGACCATTTTCCCAGAATTGGAGACAAATTCTTAGTGACATATCAGGTACAATGCCATGCTGAGGCAATCTGCTCGTGAGAGTGAGAGCTCCAGTACACACTTATGAAAGACAACATGGAACAAAGCTAATAGAATCTCCTAGGGGGCAAACCAGAAAGCACTTCACAATGGGAAAGAAACCACCTCCTGACACTTGTCAATATTGTTCCAATGACAATTTATCTGGAATCTTGACCACCATAATATTTTACCATAAACGACACAAAACGTCTTGGAAATACTGTTTTATAGGGGATTGGGGGCCTTGTTCCTCTCTCATTGACAAAGAATCTATATTCTTGTGTTAAATGTATATGGTAGAAGTACAAAGATAAACTCTCATTATCTTATTGTTCTGCATTGATGTATTCTTTCCATTTGATCCTTGGAAATTCTTTTTAGAATCAGTCATAGTATTGAACAAATTTCTGTTTTCTTTACTGTTGATCTGTTGACTTCTATTCTATTTTATTCTATTCTATTCTATTTATTTATTTTAACATTGCAATGAGAAACTACAGAAGCTAATTAATGGTTGCTAATTTTCCAAAATACTAATTCTCAATTTCCTAATTATATATTTTAAAATAATTTAAAACAAAACTTGTTTTATAATATTAGGAGTTTCTTGGTAGCCTTTGATAATTACTCTTTTGGATATCACAGAAAAGGTTAGATATCATTGCACTGGGATACAATACCACAAACATCTGCCATTGGCAAGAACATTTAAGTTTCCAAATGAATGTCTCCCATGGAAACAGTCTTAAGGTATATAGATTAGATATATTAAATGTACATCAAATCTAGTCCCCAATTGCCATGTTGATTTCTACTGGGACAGAAGCATAGCCAACACAGGCATTTGTTCAAGGTCACTCCTCTTTAGGACTGGGAAATGAGATTTGAAATTCTGGTCCCTTGTTCTCTAGCCTGCTGTTCTGCCTGCCGAGTCACACTGCCTTCCAGCTGTTCTTCTGTTACTATGTGCCTCAAAAACAGTTAGTAGTTCCCCAAGGTTCTTTGCTTTATATACCGAACAATCAAAGAAAAAATCTCTCCATCTATGGAAGAAAATGCATTCTGACTCCCTAGAGAATATTGTGTTGATGCTAATTTCTCAGGTCATATATTTACATAGAAGAATGTCTCAACCACAGAGTACAGTGGATGACATTTGCTAATGAATGAAATTTGTACATATAATAACCAGCATCATCACATTCAGACAAGTTCTGGCTTGAAGTCGAATCTGCCACTCAAATCTGTTTGTCATTAAACAAATCTCTTATTCCTGAAGACCCAAGTTCACTCTTCTAGAAAATGTAATAAGAATAATCAGACATTATACATATGCATTACGAAAGTACAGTTAACTCATTGAATACATTTTCGTTGACTCTGTGCCTTCTGTTCTAAAAATGATGAGGTTCTTAGTTTGGATTATTACTATTGTTTTCTTCAAGAGATATTCCTTTTAGCTTTTGAAGCAATTTAGTATGTTTTTAGTGGCAAGGAATTAAAAAAAAGCTTAATTCAAAGTGGTTTTAAAAGTCAATAGATTTATGTCACAAAATGAGAGTTACAGGAAAAGAGCAGTGCTTAAGATGTTTAATTTCATACCTGAATGAAGTTGTTGAAATCTCAGGTTCTTTACAATTTTGCTTTCTGCCATTTCCTTCCTTTCTATGAGTTAAAGTTGGCTTCAGCAGTTCCAGGGACACATCCATACCTGAAAATTCCCTATCTGTCTGTTTTAGGATTGAGAAAATCTTCCCCACATGCCATGCACTGAAATGTCCTCTTGTCACATTTACTGGATTAAGTCATAAGTTTGTGCCTAAGGTAATAACTGATGAGAGAAAGAACTACCGTATCTGGCATATGTCTTCTTGTCCCATCTACACCTCTTCCTTCCCCCAACCATGGAGTACAACCAGCTGTCAGTGAAGCACATGCAAAGGAAGAAGAAGGTAAATACCTGAACAAATTAGAGTTCTATTAGGAGGAAGAAAGGGGAGGCAAATATTGGAATAAAATAATTTTGCTATAGTGAAAAACAAGATGGTGATTCTTCAGATGCAGTTGATACAACAGGAGGTAAGATTGGAGGTAAGGTTCCCATGAAGGGGCTTGGAGCTTTTTTCAATTTAAAAAGTAGGTCAGAATAGGCAAACTTTTCCTTATTCCTCCCATTACATAAAACTAAAAATTCTGGCTATTATATACAAGACAAAAAGATATGAAGACTCTTAAAGGTGGAGAGAGGAAGGCAGGTAGGCTAGCAAACTTGACTTGAAAAATGACATGAAGTTATCTGTTTTTTTTTTTTTTTTGGTTGGTTGGTTGTTTACTTGTGGTGTGTGTGTGTGTGTGTGTTAACATCATGTACTCAATACATGGAGCTAAAGCCTTGCAAAATGCCAATGAGTCAAATTTGGGTGGAGGATTGTAGGGGGGCAACTATGTTCTCTCTAGACCAGGTAAGCAGGTGGGCTAGCAAGACAGACATGATGTATACAATAAGCACCTTATTATAGATAAATACCACAGGGAAAACTTGGGTCTCGTCCCTACCCACAGCAGCCATGGCTGACTAGAGAGACCAGAATTCCATCCTTGTAAGGCTGTAATAAGGTGCCTCTACATTTCTACCAGTGTGGTATCAGAGAGTATCAAGTTGGGAGCTGAGAATTCATGTCTCCTGGATGGTAAGGAGTCTATTCCTTCTCATGGTGTTACTGGACACCAAGTGGGGACACAGGACTTCCACCCCTACTGGCCAGTAACTAGATGCCCTCCTCTTTGCCACTGTAATATTGTCAGGTGGAGACTTGGGCCTTACCTTTTACCATTGTCTGAAAATAGTAAGACAAGCCCCTATGGTGTGGATACACATCACATGCAGAGCTGGAATTGCCATCCCCACCCAGTATAAATGAAGAGACCAAATGGGAAACTTATCTCTACTTGGTAGTAATGAGGCAGAGTTGTGTTAGAAAAAGCCAAGTAAACAGAAGTTTAAATATGATCCACTCAAAAAAATAACCTAGAACTAAATATTGTATATTATACAAAAATTAACATAAAATGGATTGTAGACTTAAATGTAAAATATGAAACTGTAATACTTTTAGAAAGACAAATTAGAAAAAAAAACTTTTGATTCTAAGACTAGGCAAAGTGTTCTTGGACTTGACATCACAAGCACAATCCATAAAGAGAAAAATTGATTAATGGAACTCCATCAAAATTAAAAACTTATGCTTCATGAAAGACCCTGTTAAAAGAGGGAAAAGACTCTAGAGTGATGGGTGGTATTTACAAATTTCATATCTGACAATATACTCATATCTAGAATATATAAAGATCTCCCAAAACTCAACAGTAAAAAAACATGCAAACAATCCAAAACAATCCAATTAGAACATGGACAAAAGACATGAAGACATATTTCACTGAAGAATATATATAGGTAGAAAATAAGCACATAAAAATATATACATCATCATTAGCCACTAGAAAATGCAAATGAACACCACAATGAAACATAAGTACATGTCTATAAAGATGGTTAAAATTACTTAATAAAAAATAGTGACAACACTAACTGCTGTCTAGGATGTGGTGAAAGTGGATCATGCATACACAGTACTGGTGGGAAAGCCACATGTGCCACAGCCACTTTGGAAAATTAAACATGCTACTTTAAAAAATGAAATCTAGGATTGCCATATTTATGGAACTTATCCTAGAAAAAGAAAAATCATGTCCAAAACCAATGCATGAATATTTATAGCAACTTTTTCTTTTTAGTAGTCAAAAACTAGAAACGACACAGCTATTCTTCAACAGGTAAAGGGTTGAACAAACTGCAGTACACCTCCACCAAAGAATAATATTCACTGGTAAAAAGGAATGACACAACCCCACACCAGGAAGACAAACAACCCAATTAAAAAATGGACAAAGGACCCGAATAGACACTTCCTCAAAGAGGAAATACAGATGACCAAGAGGCATATTAAAAAATGCTCAACATCACTAATCATCAGAGAGATACAAATCAAAACCACAATGAGATATCAGCTCACACCTGTCAGAATAACTACCATCAATAAATCAACAAACAACAAGTGCTGGCAAAGATGTGGAGAAAAGAGGAACCATTTTGCACTGTTGATGGGAACGTAGACTGGTGCAGCCACTGTGGAAAGCAGTATGGAGATACCTCAAAAAATTAAAAATGGAACTTCTTTTTGATCCAGTGATCAGACTGCTGGAAATATATCTTAAGAATCCCAAAACACTAATTCTAAAGAATATATGCACCCCTATACTCATAGCAGCATTGTTCACAATAGCCAAGACCTGGAAATGGCCGAAGTGGTCATCAGTGGATGAGTGGATAAAAAAGCAGTGGTACATATAGACAAAGGAGTACTATGTGCCATGAAAAAGGAAAAAACCTCTTA
>VMDR010031895.1:0-11892 GCA_007922815.1 Macrotus californicus | reverse complement strand
GAAGATTTTGGTGGAGTCTTTAGGGTTTTCCATATACAGTATCGTGTCATCTGCAAATAATGACAGTTTTCTTCCTTTCCACTTCGGATTCCTCCATTTTTTCTTCTTGTCTGATTGCTGTGGCTAGAACTTCCAGTACTATGTTGAATAAGAGTAATGAAAACAATGAAAGCAGACGTCCCTGTCTTGTTACTGATCTTAAGGGAAATGCTTTTCGTTTTTTCCCATTGGGTATGATGCTGGCTGTGGCTTTGTCATATATGGCTTTTATCATGTGGAGGTATGTCCCCACTATTCCCACTTTGCTGGGAGTTATTAGTATAAATGGGTATCATCAAATGCTTTTCTATATCTGTTGATATGATCATGTGATTTTTATCCTTCATTTTGTTTATATAATATATCACATTTATTGAATTGCTAATATTTTATTATTGTACCAACCTTGGATACCTAGAATAAACCCCACTTGATCATGGTGTATTATGTTTTTAATGTATTGCTAGATCTAGTTTGCTAATATTTTGTTGAGGGTTTTAGCATATATGTTCATCAGAGATATTGGCCTACAATTTTCTTTCTTTGGAGTGTCTTTATCTGGTTTTGGAATTAGGATAATGCTGGCCTTGTAAAAGAGCTTGGAAGTCTTCCATCCTGATGAATTTTTTGGAATAATTTGAGGAGGAGAGGTGTTAGTTCTTCTTTGAATGTCTGGTAAAATTTGCCCGTGAAGCCATCCGATCAAGGAGTTAGTTATTTGCTGGGAGTTTTTTTTTTATTACTGCTTCCATTTCAATAGTTGTGATTGATCTGATCAGATTTTCTGATTCTTCCTGACTCAGTTTTGAAAGATTGTAGGTTTCTAGGAAATTACCCACTTCACCCAGGTTGTCCAATTTGTTGGCATATAGGTGTTTGTAATATTTTCTTATAATACATTGTATTTCTTTGGTGTCAGTTGCTACTTCTCTTTCATTTCTGATTTTATCTATTTGGGTTCTCTCTCTCTCTCTTTCTTGATGAGTCTGGTTAAAGTTTTGTCAATATTTATCTTTTCAAAGAACCAGTTCTTCATTTTATTGATTTTTTGTACTGTTTTTTAGTCTCTGTCATTTGTTTCTACTCTAATCTTTATTATTTCCCCAAGTTAATTACATTATGCTCCCCAAATTAATTACCTAATGCTTCTAGTCAACTGTCCTCCCATTTCTACCTGTCTACAAGTTCTAATCAGAGTATATATGAGGTCTTCATTTGTTTTATTATAAAGCTTTCCCACTCCTCTCCTTGCCTACTTTTGAGTTTCTGCCTGAAGCAAGTGGTGGTAGCTCACTCTAGCAAATTCTGAATACATAGATTTTGCTTGTTTTCGTTTGGGTAGACTTTGTTTATTCCCACATATTGGGGATCTCCAGTGCATAGAATATTATATATCCCTTGAAAATAATTAGAAGACACATAATTTAAGAGAAAATAAAGCCACATTCAATAGGAACTTTCATACACTTTGGGACATAATGTAGGTCAATGCCTAGTAAAACTGAAGATGCACTTATCCTATGACTCAGTTGGTTCACTCTTCAGTATAAATTCTAGAAATATTCCTGCATATGAACACCATGTAAAAGCATATCAATAGCCCCATTTTTTATAATGCAAAAAGGAAATAATTTAAATGATCATCATCAGATAATTAGATATTGATCTATAAGTTGCAGTATATTCACACAATAGGGTCCTATGAAGCTTTAACAATTAATAAACAAGAACTGCATGCATCAACATCAGTGAATCGCCAAAACAAAATGTAAAGAAAACAAAGTAATTTAGAAGAATGCATGTAGAATAATACCATTTATATGCAGATAAAATCAGGCAAAATTTTAAAATACATAGCTTTGGTATACTATAAAAAGAGTAAAAATGTAAGGTAAAGTGAAGAAATACTTGAATGAAAATTTATGAGAGAGAAATGTAACTGGTAAGAAAATATACAGCTTCAAGAGCACAGAACCTAGAACAGCTAAACAATTTTGAAAAAGAAGAATAAAGTGAAAGAAATCATTCTATCCAATGTTAAGGTTTACTATCAAAATACAGTATTTTAGACAGTGTGGTCTTGGACATCTACAGGCAAAAGAAAATGGGCCTTGATTTAAAATTCACACCTTATACAAAGTCAAAATGAAGCACTATTTCAATTTATAATGTAAACATAAAGCTTTTAGAAAAAATATAGGAGAAAATCTTTCTGATCTACTGTTAGGCAATGTGTCCTTAGATGGTACTATGATCCACAAAAGCATGGTTCATAAAGGGAGAACAGATGAATTAGACGTCATTAACACTAAACATTTTTGCTCTACAGGAGTCTTGTGAAGAGGGTGAAAGACAAACTACAAACTAGGAGAAAATTTTTCAATCCACATATCCAACAAGGGCCCTGTATCTAGAATATATGAAGAATTCTCAATACTCAACAGTTAAAAAATCTAATTAGAAAATGGGTAAGACTTGAAGAGACATTTCACCAATGACCTGTATTCATTTGCTAGGGCTGCCATAATGAAATACTGCAGACTGGGTGGATTACACAACAGAATTTACTTTCTCACAGTTCTGGGGACCAGAAGTCCAAGATCAAGAAGTTGGCCAGTTTGGTTGTTCTGAAGCCTCTCTCTCTGGCTTGCAGATGGCCACTCTCTCCTTGTGTCCTTACGTGATTTTCTATGTGCTCACATCTGTGATAGCTCTCTGTGTATTCAAATTTCCTCTTTTTATAAGGACATGAGTCAGGTTGGATCAGAGTATACCCTAAAAGCTTCATTTTAACTGAATCACTTCTTTAAAAGTCCTTTACAATCCAGTCACCTTCTTTGGTGCTGGGGGTTAGGGTTTCAACATACAGATTTCTAGGAGATACAGTTCAGCCCATAATAAGATGAACTGATGACAAACAAGAACATCGACAGAATTTCAACATTATTGGTCATTATGTAAGTGAAAATTCAAATCACTACGTGACTATCAGCACGGCCAAAATAAAAAATAACAGCAACACCAAATGCTGACCAAGATTTAGAGAAACTGAAACTCTCATACATTGCTGACCGGAATGTAAATGGCACAGTGGCTTTTGAAAGCAGCATGTTAGTATCTTTTAAAGATAAACACACACTTATATGGCCTAGTAAAACCACTCCTGGGTGTCTATCCAGAAGAAGAAAATCACAGCCTATGCAAAGACTCGTGTGCAAAAGTTCAAAGCAGTCTCATTCACAATAGCCAAAACCTTGAAGCAATTCAAATGCCCATCAATTGGTAAGTGGATAAATAAATTATGGTTTAACTGTAACATAGAATACAACTTAGTAATAAAAAGGAAGGCAATATTAATAACATGTAACAACATGAATGTTGTGAAAGTCAAACAATGGACTACATAATATATAATTACATTTGTATGAAATTCTATACAGGTAAAACTATAGCAGGAAGCAGACCAATGGCTGCCTGGGCCAAAAATCAAGGAGGAACCTTGTGCACAAGAGTGCAGGAAAACTTTCCAGGGTGAAGGACTTGTTTGAAATGACCGTGGAGGTCAATAATATTGTAGTACTCTGTATGGTGCCAGGTGGGTACTTAAATTACCAGGGCAATCACTTTGTAAATTATATAATTGTCTAACCAGTATGCTGTGCACTTGAAACTAATTGTTTTAGATGACCATGGTGGTCAATAATATTGTAATAGTATGTATGGTGCCAGGGCGGTGCTTCAATTACTGGGGAAACTACTTTGGAAATTATATAATTATCTAACCAGTGTGTTGTACAATAAGATAATATTGAATGTTGACTGCAATTGAAAAAGAAAATTTAAATAAGTAAATTACTGTGGTGGTGATTTTTACATAATTGCCCAAGTTATGGGCTGAACTGTGTCCCTAAAAATGTGTATGTTGAAGTCCTAACCCTCAAAGTTTCAGAATGTGACTGTAACTGGACATTGGGTCTTCAGAGAGGTAACTAAGTTAAAATGTGGTCATTCGGGTGGGCCCTACTCCAACGTGACTGGTGCCTTTATAAGAAGAGGACATTTGGACATAGACACAGAGGGATTCCAATGTGACAATCCAAGGACAAGGTAATGGTCATTTACAAACCAAGAAAAAGAAACAGATTCTTCCCTCACAGTCCTCAGAAGAAACCAACCCTGCTGGCCCGACACCCAGCCGTATTCCTGGAGGCTTTGGCTTTATCTATCTATCTATCTATCTATCTATCTATCTATCTATCATTCCGATTTAGCTCAACTTCTCACACACAACCACCCTGAAAGAAGTGGTCAGTGTTTTCCACCTTCACGTAAATAATGTGAAGAAATGATGCTGATGAACATGTAAGAGCTCATCTTAGCTGGGACTAGCTAAGTAAGTCAGCCTTTTGCCTTGCAGGTTCCAAGTACTCTCAATTTAACACACCGACTCAGTGATTCACCTAAAGGGACTTAGAAACATGGACTTTATTGTAGCAACACAGGTAGTTTGTTTTCTAAAACTGAAAAAATCAGGAAGTGTAACAAGCAAGTTCCTCAGGAAAAGCCTTTCCAAAGCCCAGAGCTTTAAAGTAAGCATATACACGTACACACACACACACACACACACACACACACACACAGCGATGTCATTTTAAATTAAATTGTTGCTCTCTGTGCCTACATTTCAGTGGGAAAAAAAAAACAAAAAAAAACATTGGGTCCTAATGGACAGCTTTTCTGTGACAGGCAAAGCTTTTTCCAAACAGCATATCAAACGTACAAGACAAAATAGTGATGAAGCAACTTCTATAAGGGCTTGTGGTTTTATTTGCTGTCAGGAAGTAAAATTTGTGTCATTTTTATTTCATGCTAGACTAAGAGCTGGAAAACAGATCATTAATTTGGCACAGTATTCCCTAGCATATGCCCTACATTTTCACAAGAAGATGGTCCAGTTTTGAGACAGTACTGTGACCTTTGTTTGTGGTTAGCAGTTCAGAGGAGGGTAAACCTAAGCAATTCATTTTGGCTCCTGAATGTACCATGAATGATTGTAAGCAGAATGGAGGAATAGTAATTGCTTGTTTTACTCTCTTATTTTTGAAAACAATAAAAGATCTTCCAGGGCATCTACCACATCCAGCTTCTCTTAAATCCATGAGGACAAATAATCCCAGTGATCAGAAAAGGGGATAATATTTTTTGTAAGTCACAATGAAAAATCTCTTAAACAAACGCCCGTGGCATTACATAGGTACAAGAAACTGGGAGGAATCTAGAAAACTTTGCTCTGAAAATCACAGAACCAGAGGTCAGGACAGCTCAGACCCACCCAAGAGATCCGTGGGTTAGAGAGAGAGAGGAGCCTGCACAGAAAGATGAGAGAAAAGCCTGGAAGCAGAATGGACTGGGTCAGAGGTGCTAAAGCTCAGTGTATAGATCCATCCTTCTGGCCAGAATCACCCTGGCATGTAACTACATTTAAAATCAGAAATGACAATTGTTTTCCTCTCTGCATCATTTTATTTTCTGGTTTTTATAAATGATGTGTAAGCAATGAGGAATCAACAATTATTTGGGGGGCAAGTCATGACGTTCGGAAAATTTTCCATATGCCTGCTAGGTTGTTGAGTTCATTTCAAACATGGCAGTTTGGTTAGAACCTCAGAGCCGCACTGACATTTGAGAAGGATATGTAGACCTTAGAAGACAGAAAACCAGCTCTCTCCCACTGCTACTGGTAGCTGGTGTTTGAGACAGAAAGGAAATCATTGTACCCTTTTCATCTCGTTGTTAAATCAGAAAAGGTATTGTCCTTACCCATAGAAATTAATAAGGAATATAAGTAAAATTCCTCTTTGGAGAATGCAACTATTATACCAGTGGATCACAAAGAGTTCCAAAGGAATGGCCAGGTTTAGTGGAAATTTTCTAGAACTTACTGCACAGAACGATGTGGTGGTGGCAAATATATTAATTTAACTCAGTGCCCAAGACTCCGAACACTGACTCAGCACTTAGATGTACTCATAAAACAATTCCACTATTTGTGAAAACAAATTATTGTGACCCATGTTATTGTCACATGTCCACTTGGTTAAAACTTTTCTAATTTACTCCCCTCTTAGTTTTATTTAGTATTAACCGTCAGAGAAAATGGAATGTATTTCAATAAATAGTTGTTAAGGCGATTTGCCTTGCACCTTGAGTAGAAGAAAAAATATTGTGTTTTTATTTCTGTACTGCTTTTCTTCTTCGCGCAGTTGTAGCCTTAGATAGCACTGCTCACATGTGCTTTTGAGATGAAACTTATTTGTCACCCTATTCAAGCAGATTCAAATTTTATAGATCTTTCTACTCACATCAAAAGGCTTTTTTTTTTTTGGTCAGGCAGGTATATAATTTATTTTTTTCAAATGGTGAATCAGTTATTCCAAACCACTGAAAGGTTCATTTATATTTCCCCACAAGAGGCACTTTGCAAAGGAAACAAATTTTATCTTCATTAGGTTAATTAAGAAAAAAGATAAAGTGTGTGGGGGGGTGTTGAAATTTTATGTTCAAAAGAAAAGTCAAGAGGGAAAAAAAAAGGAAGACTTCCATCAGATAAAAATGTCAGGCAGCTATTTATTAAAATGCATTTTGTATTCCCTGACAGCCAATACCAAATAAAACCAATGGGAGGGAGGATTAGAAAACTTTTAATAAAGTGGAAATATGACATAGCACAGAAATATGACAATATTTTGTTTTTACAAATCACACTTTGTTTTTACAGATAAATGATGTATTAGTTCCTAGGGCTGCCATTACAAGATGCCACAAACTAAGTAGCTTTTAAACAACCAAAAGTTATTCTCTCACAGTTCATGATAGTAGAGGTCCACGATCAAGGGGTCAGCAGGGTTGGCTTGTCCTGAGGCTGTGAGGGGGAAACTGCTGCCTGCCTCCCTCCAAGCAGCTGCTTGTTTGCTGGTCCTCTTTGGCTTTCCTTGCCTTGCAGACCTGATGCTCCAGTCTCTGCCTCTCCCTTCAAGTCATGTTCTCCTTCTCTATGTGTGTGTGTGCCTTTATGTCCAGATTTCCCCTTTAATAAAAGACACCAGCCATGTTGCATTAGAGTTCATGCCAATGACCTCATCTTAAGTGTCCAGAAAGACCCCAAATAAGCACATGCGCAGGTACTAAGGATTAGGACATCACAATCTTTTCAGGGAACATAATTCAACCATGATGTGTTGTTGCTTATTTATACTGAAACACTCACTCTAAAAGCCAACCAATTCGTTGCTCAGATTATTTAATCAATTACTTATTAAATAACTATTAATTAAGCTTTCAGCAGACCTTCAGATGTCAGGAAAAGAACCCTCAGTGACAAGATCTTGTAGTAGAAAACTCTTAGCCCGCAATTACTGAAGGGCATGTCCATTTCTCTGGGCCTGCTTACAGACCTGTATGCTGACAGTTTTTCTCTTCAGACAGGGGCATCCAAAAGGACGGTGACCTCTTAGGAACCCCAACACAGAGAGCAGGTATGTTACGTTGCCTAGTGTGCTCAGCAGAGCACAGAGAGCCCAACACAGCTTGGGAAATGCTGGAGTCTGTGGTCTATCTGCACTGCACAATAAAAACTGCTGGAAGGGACACGAAAACATTTATTTTCAGAGTCCTACATTTTAGACTTTTTTGGAAAAATATCTGTTTTCTTCTGTTGCTTCAGTTCTTTCTCTAGGAAGAAAATACATTGTACAAAATATGGGTGACTCACAGGGAGAGGTTCTCTGAAGACTGTCAGCAGACCTCCGTAGATGTCTGAAGGGTGAGACAGACTTCCGTCACTCCCCAGCAGGACTCTACCCTCGGGCTTTGTCTGCACTAGTGGTTCTCAAGGTGCGGTCCCTGGACCAGCAGCTGCACATCGCTTGTTAGAAATGCAGACTCTTAGGCCCACCCCAGACCTAGTGAATCAGAAATTCAGAGGGTAAGGTTCAGCAGTGTTTAAACAAGCCTCCACGAGATTCTGAAGTCACCTCAAATATGAGAACCACTGCTCTTCATTAAAGTGAATGAATGTGTGGCTAACCAATGTGATTATTTTTAAAGCATCGATGTTTTTTTTAATCAGTGTTTAGGGTTTGCTTTATGTTGTATGCTTAGTGTATAGGCTACCCTTGCTCTCCTGAAATATGTCTTTGTTAATAAAACATTAGGATGTTTTTCTGATTAAAACAGAGTATTTTAATGCTGCCTATTGAAACAAATGCTGAGGAGTTAAAAACACTCTCAAAGTAGCATTGCTGAGAAGGATTTCGGAGACAGCCTTGGTCTGCTGATCTCATTCAGAGTAGAGAGACCTTCTCATGAAAGCCTGAGCTGATTTGCTCTGAGTGTCTTGCTTTATACACTTTTTAAAAGACAGGAAATGCCATTCCAGATCTGCTGAATCAGATTCTTTATTGTCAAGGCCTCAAGTAGTGTATTGTCAAAAACCTCCTCGATGACGGTTGGACACACGTTCTGATTGATATAACAGACTGAACAGATTCTGTCCTTGCCGTCGCTGAGGGGTGATTATTGTTAATATGAGGCCACGTGGCCTTCCATAGCCATCAGAGGAAGTAATTAGCCATTTGGAAATAAACGAATCCTTTTTGCTGCATCTCATGGAGAGAGAGACAGTCCCAGCTGAAGGTGCTGGGAAGGAGCCTAATCTAGAGGAAAAGGTAACAGCACCTAGAGCGGTTAGCCACATCTTGACAGCAATAGCTCCCATTTGTGGAGCACCTACCGATATGCCAAGGCTTATTTATGTCATCTTAATATACATTATCTCGAATACTTTTACCAGCCCTAAATGATACAATTAGTTCCATCTTTAGACTAGAAAATTGAAACACTAAAATGAAAGTGATTTTGCCCGTCACTGCAAGGCTGGTGACTGGAAGAGTTGAATTTGAAGTCAGTCTCTCTTGAGTTTTACCTGTCTGTTCTGTTGGCATTCCTGGAAGTGGCTGGCATTAGGTGTTTGACACAGACTTGCAGAGTGCTCCCAAAGGACAGCCTGAACTGGCTTCTGCATGTGTATATAAAAAGTATAAAGACTAAAATATCAGTGTTTTACTTTTCAGATTGTGTTTCACATTGGAGAGAATCATCCTTTGATTTTGTATCTTGATCCTTTTGAGGAGATAGAATATATTCCTAGAGAGCCATGAAGATTTCTGAGACTTTCTAAATGTTTAAAAATTTTCCTTAATTTCTTCTGTGCAAATCCAGCTTCCTCTGTGGAATTTTTCTCTCCTTTCCTGCCTGTGTGTAGAGCATTTATCCTTCTGCTTTCTCTCCTTCTGTCACTGATAGATTCAACAACGCCTGTGTGGGTTTGTTTTGGGGTTTGTTTTTCCCCCATAGAGGAGAATTTCATCTGTCATGATGAATCCCTAATTAGGCCAGGTTTATTGCCTTCCTGCTATTACTTTCCCCCCTGATGCACCTCTGAAGTCACAGTAATTATTTAATGGACTAGAAAACATCTGGTGATAGATGACACAGGACCTCCGGACTCCTGGACTCTCGTGACTGTCTCTGAAGGTTCTTTCATTTGGCTTCTGCTGTGCAACTGACATTCTGTGAGATTAATGGGCTCACCTAATAGAGGCCACTAATAAGCTTTTCTTTTATCTTGAAAAAAATGTTTTGTCCAGTTTTCACACATGCATAGTACAACAGCAGAGATGTGCATTTTCCTAGCTTCCTGGCTTTATGATAGCATTGAGTGTGCCAGGAATCATTAAAACCTTCTTCATATGTATACAGTCATGCCATCTGCCTGGCCCCGGCAGGTACCTGCACCTGTGATGCACTATGTAAAAGGTGGCAATGAGAAAGAGACAGGAAACTGCTCCCTTGTAGTGTTTGACTTATTGATCGTAATAGTTATGAAACCAAGTCTTGGTCTAACAGCAGATACTCTTCTCTCAGGAAGAGCTGAGGTAGGAGGGTTCCACCTAACGGCTGTGAAGGTTGTAGGGCATGAGAACACAGACACAGTTCACACAACAAATCGAATGAAGATGATTGCCTGGTACCCACGGTAGTAAGGATTAGGGAAAAGACAAAGTACAATGAGTTAGGATTCTTTCATTTTAAAAGTACTGCCCATGGGGAAAGATATAGCGGTATGAAAAGTTATGCAGCAAATAAGACAAAATAAAATGGACAGGGATGAAAGAGAACATATGTCTTAGGGAATAGGAGAATGTGATCAGTTATCAACCGGCAAGGATTTAAGTGTTTTAGTGTTTGTAAGAGAGCAGGCTTCGGGCTGGGTAATGGCTGGGAAAGCTCTTATCTCAGGTGTGCATGGCAGCCAGGTACCGGTCATTGTGGAGAATTATGAATCCCAAGAGAAAAAAAGACATGAAAAAGGGGAGAAATGGCAATGATGTCTTCACTGAATCTTTTTTATTTTAGATGAGTACTTCTGTTTACCAAACCCATCAAACAGAACACATGTCTTAGGCATTGCATAGTATATAAATTAAATGTTAATAATATTAAGAAAAAAAGGTTATTTTTCTCTATGCTGGATCTGACTCAGAATCTCTAATCTCATTATGCTTATCTAAAATATAAATCTGAAGTATGACAGTGAGGGTGAATGTGTAATTTCAACCATAATTCATGTGTGTATGTATATATATATTTTATATATATAGTTTTAACAATAGTCACAGGGTCTTTAAAATGCCCTGTTATTTGTTTTAAGAATCTAATGTAAGCAGGCTGACAGCTGTTGGGGGGCTGAGTGGGGAGTGTGGAGGGACTGAGCAAAAAAAAAGAAAAAAAAGGAAAAACACTTAAGGACACAACAGTGTGGTGATTGCCAGGCCAGGGAGGGGAGGGAGCAGGTGAGGGAAGGTGGTGGAGGGGGCAGGGGAGTAAGTGGCTTGAACAGAGACTTGACTTGGGACGTGAACACAGTACAGTGTACAGATGGTGTGTTGTAGGATTGTGCGACTAAAACCTGGATAATTTTGTTAGCCAGTGACACCCCAATAAATTCAATACAAAGAAAAAAATAAAATGTAAATCCAATCTTATCGCTTCTCTGCCCAAATTTTTCCAAAGTCTCCACATTTCATTCAGAACAAAAGTCTCAATCTTTGCAATGGCCTTCAAAGCCTCCTGCTCCCATTGTTTGTCTGACCCCTTCTCTTACCACTTTCTTCTTCACCTGCTCTGCTCCCCCATCAACGCTGAACTTTGCTGTTGCTCCGACAAATCAGGCATACTTTACAGGTCTTCCAAGGAACTACCTTTGCCACCCAAGTGCTCCTCCCCTGAGAGACTCTCAGGACTAGCCCTCTCACTGGCTTAAGTGTTTGCTCCAACGTTCCCTCAAGGAGGCCTTCCCTGAGGCATTCCATTTAAATCTGCAACTGATGCCTGCACTGGGCTGCCCTCAGCACTTCTGATCACCCTCTCCTGCTTTGTGGGTTTTTTTTCCTGTGGTACTAAGCATCTTCAGCATACTAAATAATATAAACAGTCATGCTGTTAGTTATTTATTGCCTGTCTCTTTCTACTAGAATGGAATGATCTCCTCAAGCACAGAATCTTCCTTTTGTCCGGAGTAAAAATAGCTAAATGATACAGATCAGCATCCTGCCCTGGCAGACCTGAGGTAAATATGCTGACAAACTGACCGACTCAATCAACGTATGAAGTTGGTACTATAGGCTCTTGTTTTCCATCACTTGGTATTTCTTATGGACAATTCACTCTTCTTTCCGAATTTTAGTAATCAAGGACAATGTTTTAACTCCTCTTTTGACTTGCATGATGAAG
>VMDR010031894.1:0-11890 GCA_007922815.1 Macrotus californicus | reverse complement strand
AATCTAGTTTTCTAAGCCCTCAAAGTCACTGGAGGTATCCAACAGCTCTTTCCTGGGAGACTTTTATTTCTTCCAGAAGTCCTTCCAGTTCAAATATCTTGAGTACATGAATCTCCAGAGAACCAGGTGACAGCAATGTTTGAAGCCTCTATGTTTCATCTGAGGCTGCTATAGTGATAGCAGGATACAGTCTGCTGGTATGCTCCTTTTCTACCCCACTAACCCCCAAAGAAACCTATAAATAAGGTACAAACAGGGAAATAAATGTATAGCTATAGATATCTCCCATTTATAGCAGGGAAATATATATATATATATCCCTACACACACAATATGTATATGCATACATATATATACACACACACACACACACACTAAAATCTGAATTAAAGAAATCCCACATATATAGTGTTGTCTTTAGTTGCTATACCTTTTGGGAAAACCCAAAAAAAGATTTTTTAAAAAATTCTCTTTCGGCTCACCCTAGTAAGAAAATGATAACAACAAAATAATGTTACCACTGAAACAAACCAACCAAAGCCTGTTTGGTAACCACATGGGTCCGATGAGGAAGGCTTTGGGGAGTACAGTCTAAAGATGAGAAACAAAAACGAAAGCAACAATGACCAGCCACATTTATTTGGAACGGTGCCCTTCTGCTTCTTTTGCTATAGGTATCTTTTGCCTCCTACACCAACCCCTTATCGTTATGATTGCAACCACATAAGAAATGTATTTTCAGAATTTTATTTTTAAATTATCTCCAGTAATAGCACACGTATACCATCCTATTCTTTGGTGTGCACAAATAACTAGTAGGTGGCTTTGAAACACGGAGAGTCATCTCACGGGAGGTAGATTTTCAACATTTACCAAGGTCATGAATGCCCTGAGGAAATCAGCAGACAATTGAAATGATAGATGAAGAAATGAAACTCTAGGCAAATGGGCTGTATATTAATGAACCGACGTCACATTTATGAAAAGTTTTGAAAAATGATTCCTATTTTTTGCTTATTTCTAACATTTTAAAGCTCAGGAAGGTAAATTTTAGGGGGACTAAAATCTGAATTAAAGAAACCCCATTGATCCATCAGAAACATCTTTGCCGTAATTTTTCTCAGGATAATTTGCGTCCCCTACACTGATTCCCGCAGAATTTATCATCATCTCCACTTTTGTGCTTGCACGGACTCTCTTTTTCTTTTTGTGAAATCATCAGTTCATAAATTATCTCACCTAGAGATCAATTCTCCTACTCCTGCCTGACAAAGTTACAGAGACTTTATGTAAAGGGGAAAAAAAGATTAGCATTCTGATAAGAAAAAAATAAGATTTAAAAACAGAAGATTTTTTCAATTTAATTAAAAATAAAGAATCCTTTATTGGCAAAAAAAAGTCATTAAGTGAACTTAGGATGACTTAAAGCAGAGCACTTTCCAAAGAGAGAACTCACCTTCCAGGCAAGTTATTTAAGGTTAAATCAGATAGAGGTCTGTGGAAAACAAAGGGTGCTCAAAAACAAACTTTCTCTGCTCCTAAAAGGGACAGAAATGAGGTGGCAATCCAGGTAGTAGATAGGGGGAGACGTGTAAAAATATAAACGTGAAGTCAAACCATCAATGAGTTTAAAAAATGACAAAGGTGTCTTCCCAGAGCACGTGGGGTTTTCTGTCTATTGAACACAGGTGTATTCTGACACTTGTAATTGATTTAGAAAGATGCCTGTGGTACGTCATGTTCCCTCCAAGTCAGACCCAGATGTTGGGGCTCAAGTGGCTGACAGAGGTCCTCAGCGAGCAAGACAGAAGCTCTGGTCGGTGGCGGTGGATGCAGGTGATCAGCCTCAGGGGAAGGCTCCAGCAGAGGAGATCTCGTCCAGTGCCTGGACAGGCTCAGCACACTGACAGATGTTTCCATCGGAAGCCACGCAGAAAATGATCTTGCTGATGGCTTCACCAGGCCCATGGTAATTCCCCCTCTGAGGGTTTGGGCTGGGAAGCATGACCAACCGAGGTCAGCCAAAAGGACAGGATCCTGGGGCTCACAGGGAAGGGATGACGGAAAATGCCTGGGAAAAAGGGCTGGGAATTGAAAATGAATTCTATACTCTGAACAGTACTTCAGAGTCTGAAATCCTGGACACAAACTCCCCAAATAAATACCCTGAAAGAACTTTACTTGTTGATAGGCACGCAGGTTGTTAAAATATTAATGTATTTCCACACTGGTTTGGAGAGTAGTCTCTGTCCTGAGATCCCTCGGTGACCCCCCACCCCAGCCACTGGACTGCCACCTGACCCTGGACCCCCCCCCCCAACTTCTACCATTCCAAGTAATAAATTATTAAAACCTAGTAGCAGGGGTCCTAAGGACCCTGGCAGCTCTGGCATCTGCTCTGAATTTGTGGACTTCCTGTGCCATACAGGTTACTAAATAACTTTTATATTAACTTTGCTTAAATCCAACACTTCAAATGAAATACCATGAATTGTATTGTTTTCTCATTCCACCTTCACCACAACTGCCCTTCCTTTCATACGAGTCTCCTATACACGTCACAGAAACCAAGCTTTCCCCCCACCATCACCTGCATCTATGACGTTAAGAAAGGGAATATTAATGTCACTATCTGGTATCGGATTCAAAGCTTCAGTTATTGTTTCCAATTCCGGGAGCCCTGAGGTTGGCAAAGTATGAAATAAAGGAAATCTGAGATGTGACTATAAAGTGATGAAACTGATTTTCCCATGTGGCTTGTGGGATTTCCCTGATTACTTTTTTGTCACGCCTTGTATAGTTGGTAGGTAAAACTCGCCTTCTTATCACATTGATTTGGTGCATGGCCCAAATAAAATAAGCATTATCTTCCTCAAGTTCATGAGGGCTCTTTAAAAAGGAAAACACAGTGTTTACAGAGAACTCCTAGATTCCAACCAGTCTTTTTTTCCCCCACTGTTAATTTGCTCTTTTAAAATATTTTTCTCCAAGAACAGGACAAAAACTATTACCTGGCATAATAGAATGTTATCAATGTCACTGGGACAGCAAACCAATTAATGACCAAACTACCAAAACCACATTTGGTGCACAGTTTTATGAGGATAAAATTATCAAGGATGCCAAAGAAACTGTGTTGAGTGCCTTGGGCTTGTCGTCACCAGTTGTGCCCTCAGCTCCTCAGGCAGTGGCTCAGGAGTGGGAGAATGAGGCAAAAGGAGCAAGGAAGGAACTTTGCGAGGATACTTCAAGATAGCCGTTTGCCTTGAGGTTTTGTTTATGAGCCTTCCCTTTTTCTTCTGAAGAGTTTACAAGTTAGCAGCCTGATGCTTTGTGGGGTGTTTGACAGGATGCTGAGTGCTTTTGGAAATTTTGTTACTCAACTTTGTTAATGCCACAGCCAAGGGAAGATGACAGTGGCACCTGGTGCCAGAGTTTCATTTTCCTTTCTGAACAAAAACTTAGTATCGTGAGTGAAATCTGCCATTTCTGTGCTGGTAAGTCAACCTTTTCAAAGTAATTGCACCTAATACCAATTGTCTGTTTATAGTTAAAAATCAGAGAGAATCCAGAAAAGGACCAGTGTAGGCAGCTGCTTGTTCTTCCCTAGTGTGTTTACATAAGAATGAAATCTATCGAAATGGTGACAATGTAATCTTCATTAATGTTGTTAGATATCTTCCAAGCATTGTTACCTCTGCTTTACAGAGCAAAGAAAATAATATGAGTATATAATACCATATGCATGTTGTTTTATCAATATGAAATTACATTACACAGTCTTTTATAAACTATTTAATTTTATCAATTTGATAATATTCCATAAATATTTCCATGTTATGACTGTTCTATGATATTTTATTTTTTTTAAGATTTTATTTATTTTTAGAAAGGGAAGAAGATAAAAGAAGAGACACATCAATGTGTGGTTGCCTCTTGCACGCCCCCCACTGGGGACCTGGCCCACAACCCAGGCATCTGCCCTGACTGGGAATCGAACCAGTGACCATTTGGTTTGCAGGCTGGCACTCAATCTACTGAGCCACACCAGCCAGAGCCTGTTCTATGATATTTTAATAATTGTAAGAAAGTGCCATGATTTATAAAAAGAGTTTCCTATCAATGGAGTTTAGTTAACTTCCATTTTTAATTATTATGAGTAATACTCCTATTAACAACCTTCTAGCTAAATATTTGTACACATTCATGCTTAGGAAATGACTCAGTAATGTTGTTGAAAACAGTCCAACACAACTGAGGCTGACCTGTCATCTGTACGTTGATCTAACTGTTCGGTCTGCGAAGAAAATACTGTGAGCATACTCTGCGCCTGATGCTTTAATGATGATTTTGGTGTCCTCTCCTCAGAGAGGCATTTCAAAGTGTCTGCCATATGCATCCTGCATAGAAATAAATATCAATATTGTGCATTTGTAAAAAGTTTTTTGATTTTTAAAATTCAAACTTAAAGTAGTTTTTAGAGGTAGTTGTATTCTCTGTACAATATGAATCAGAGACAAAGCATTGCATATCACATGGGATTGGACAATTATTCACTAATTTGTGCTTAAATAAATGATAAGCAATCTCGGGGAAAATGCATTTAGAGCCTCAGCTCACACCATTTACAAAAACAGATTCGGATGCATTAAAATAAGATGTTTTTTAAAACAAGCTATTGAAAAACTGGAACTGGATATTCATGAAATCTCTGAAGAAGGGAGGAGCTTTATAATTGGAAGTTAGAAAAATCACAAAGAAAATAATCAACAAATTTGTCTTTACAAAATTTTTAAAAACTTTTGTGTGTGGCAAAAACAAAGATCAGATGAAAGAACAAACTGTCATGTTTGAAAACAGCAGTCTAACACCTCGCCATGCCTACTGAAGAGAGCACACTTATTAACAAGAAAATCACTAAGTAGGCAAGTGCAGAACTTCTGGAGAGCCAAGTCACAAAGGTCGGCAATTCCCAACTCTAACAAACATTTTAAAAACACTACCCTCACTAGAAACCAATGAAAACAAATTAATAAGATGATGGTATAGCATATTTTAACCTATAAAATATGACAATTCAAAATATAAGACAGGGTCTAATGAAGGTGTATTTGCTTTTTTGACTATTGCTGGCTACAGTGCATATGGTTATCTGGACCTTTGGAAAAATATGTCTATGAATAAAATGCTATAATAAGTACGTATACCTTTATTTATTGAAAAACTAATAATAACATAGCCAAAAATGTTTTGTACATTTAAGTTCATGCGTGTTGAATGAGGTTTCAAAAACTATGAAGAACATAATATGAGTATATAACATACGATCATATTAAGTAACAATAAGTATCTGTTCCCATAGCTGGCTAGCACAGTGTACCCGACACGTAGAATTCACGCAATAAATATTTGTTAAATGAGTGAAATAGAAATCCGTTTTAGCAATGAATATGAAATGACAATCTAGAAAGAAATGAGAAAATGCAGCAAAATGTCAATGAATTTGTATTAGTATAGTAGCATCTGTGAGTGATTCATGCCCCTAATATCCTTCTATTACTTTTTATTTTTACTTACATCAATTTTTAAAACAAAAATTATAATTCAGTAAGCACGTATGTTAGATTTTGTCCCATCTTAGGTTAAACACTTCCAAGCTGCGCTGTTTAATACTGTGGTTTGTCTTAACCCTGAGAATGCCCTTTTAGAAGTCTAGGAAAGACCCCCTTTACAACACGTTTCTTCCACTCTCGAAAAAGGACCCTCCATCTTATTTGAGAAGTAGGGGGTAAAGGGGACTTCTGGAAAGAACTTTTATACGAGGTAATGTTTGAAAGATGGTTAACATTTCTAAATATCCACAGTATCCTTGTTTTACTTATGTATAATTACACTTAAGAACAGCCACATCAAAGCCCAGAGATGTAACTACAACAATATTCTGAAATTAATGACAGATTTGCCAGAGTTTATAGACTGTGCAGGGTATTTGGTGGAAACCCAGATTGAATTTGACAAGTACATGCAAAACCGTTGGGAGAGTTTGAGGCTGGAACTGCAGGAGCTCAAACCAACACATCTCATAGTGCCCTCACCTTCTCTCGCCCAGGCTGTCTTCCTGCTCTCCTTAGAAGTCCCTCTTCCATTCCCAGTGCTCTCCTCCCAGTGCCTTTAAAATATAATTGATTTCTATTTTTATTCCCTTGGTATTCCATGTAACAGCTGGTTAATCTGAACTAATGTGTCAATAAGTCTCCCCTTTCATGTAACAAGCACATTTTAACAAAGGCCTCCTGGGGATAGTACCTAACTCAAGACAAACAAAAGGATTTTTATGCATCAGCTCCAATAGATTGAATGTGGCTTTCTAAACAACATGGGGAGACAGAATGTGATACCAGTTCTGGTCTCAACAGTAAAAATTACTGTGGATAGTAAGTTGTCATTGGCATAAGATAGCGTAATGATGGTATGGATAGTGTTTGCCTTGTCCCCAAAGCTAGATGATTACTTCAGAAATGGAAGGGAAATAATTTACCACGGGCAACTCAGTCCAAGCGCGTGACTGATAGTGGGCTAGTAACCACAGCAGCCACCAAATATGAACTGTAAATACTCTGGCAGAAGATGAGAAGCACAAGCAAATCCCAGATATTAAAAATCCTTCACAATGGGTCCATGTTTCCTAAACATTCATCCCTTGACTGGTGCTGATCTGTTACCAAGTTTTGTGCTCATTCGTCCCAAAATGAAAAAACAAAAGAGAGATAAAAATATAATGTTTTTTAATAAAGTTTAAGTCATCCTCAATTTAAAGATTTTTTTAAAATTCTAATATTGTTTCATTCCTTTTTTTAGGTACTATAAATAATCCTCTATATGAAGTGATGGTAATCACAGATAGATCCCTCCCCCCAATATCCTTACTATTTACTTGAGAGAGAAAGGAGGAGAGAGAGATACTAGCAAAATCTTAAAGTCTTGGGAAATTTTCTAATTCATAACATATTTTAAATATCAGAGTTTTCAGAGTTTCAGTCTATCAGAGTCTTCTTCTTTACATAATGTTACATTTTCAACTATGAATACATAGAAGATATACCTTCCTAGCACCTCCTCCTCAGGAGAAAAAAAATACTCAACATGATTTTGCTTTTCTTGAGAACTCAAAGTCCACTGTCACACTCATTATTGTACTCCACTACCACAACATGGACCTACTTATGTTTACTTTAAATGAATGCAGGCTGCCCCATGACTTGAATAGTCCCATAGGATTTTTCTTCTAGTATTTCTTTGTCTTTCAGTTTTGCTTTACTGGTTATGAGTGCTCCCTGTCGGAGCTTGCAATCGTTCATCTTTTCTTATTGACTCCTCATCCAGCAACAGTTCTGCTAAGAACTGGGCAACGAGGTTGATGGATGAGAGTAAAGTTCCCAACTAGTGTTTGACCTTTGAGACATCTAATTTGGGTTAGGAAAAACGTTTGTGATGATTTTATGGTTCTAAGTGGTGCTCTAAAGAGGTATGTGGCAGTTACTCCAAACAAGATCACTCAACACCTACTCCTAAGCCCTCTCTTGTTTCTTCCTTCTGTAGAAGTCAGAAAGCTTCCATGCAGTGCTGGCCCTGTGACACGGTCATAGCCTATTGGACGTAAACAGAAGTCTGAATGAGATTCCCAGGAACCTTTGCTAATACAGGCACTGACTCATCCTACTTCGTGAGCCATCTTTTGGATTAGAATATAGAAGAGACAGCTGGAGGTGCAAAGGCCATTTTGAACCCATGGATGAAAAGCATGCTGAAGAGGTGAAGTTAAAAGTGCCTGGGTTCTCAGAGATATTCCTTCGCTTTAGCAGTCCTGGATGCCAGCCCCTAGACTTCTTGAAATGGGAGATACATAAACTATTCATTGTTTAAGCTTCTCTTAATTTGCAGTACATATTCCACACCATACCTCAGTGTTATATATCTGATTTCTCTAGAGGTAAATACCATTAGTTTGTTTTATCCTTAAAATATTCCCCAAGGAGATCTCAGTATTGTAAAATATAGCCAAGGTCACTGAAAAGTTTCTGAAGAGAGTTTCAGATGAGTATTTTGAAACTATATATCCAAAGTACATTAGTAAGTTACATTTCAATTTTCAGTTGAAGAGTAGAAAGTGTCTATGAGCATATAAGCAAATATTCCCAGGACCACAAGCCCAGGAGAGCCTTGCATTACTACAAAATGATTCAATCCTATTATTGCACCATTTCAGAACTCAAACTAACAAAGACAATTTTCTGTTGTTAAATAGAATGTGGATATATTTTGAAAATTTTTTTCTGGTGCATCTGTAAATGACAAGTCATACTGTGGGGGAAAAAGTTGTCAAAAGGTAGCAGAACACTGAATCACAGATGCTTATTCGGCAGACAAGAGTGTGAGGAGTTAAGCAAGTTGCAGAAAGCTTCACACTGGATTTAATAACTAACAATTTGGCACAAATTGAAATCAAATGGGTTCCATCTACAGGATGTTTATCATTGATTCCCCACCCCCCCCCTCACTTCAATAACAAGGCTGTTAAAAATTCTGTGTGTAATACCTTTGGACACTGAAGAGCTCATTTGGGGGATTAAAAAAGAAAGCTCACATAAATGAAATGAAAAGAAACGCTGGCATCAGCCTCTCTTCCCTTTGCATTTTAACACCTGACCATTTAGGAGAGCACAGAAAGCAGGACACTGAGGTCCTTGTATTGAGACTGCACAAATATTAAAAATTTTATGCTAAAACCTCTCCATTTTATTGGTGAAGGCCTGATCAGGAGCATCCTTGGCCATCTGAAGGAATTCCCTCACTCTTCAGAGGTAGGCTGCCTGCACTGGGTAAAAAGAACAAACCTTGTAAGTAAAATTAACAAATGTTGCTCCTCCAGAAGTCAAAGGTGAATGCAAAAAGAGGTTAACTGCTGCAGCATATCTGTTATTTAGCAAAAATCTTTTTGTACTATTATAAATACAAAATAAGTGTTTATTAAAATCTTAATCTATTAAATTTATTAGGGTGACATTGGTTAGTAAGTTTATATAGGTTTCAATTGTACATTTCCATGACACATGATCTGTACCCATATGTTTTAAAAATTATAAAAATAGAAGAAAATCATGCATAAGCCTACCAGTCTCAAAAAACAAAATTGCTATTAGCATTTTTCTCTTTTTTTGAAAAACTTTTCCTTTGCTTCTTTTGTCATTTACTAAATCATTTTGTATATGTAATTTTGTATTTTGCTTTTTATTGATGTCTCCTAAGGATTTTCATATGGTTACAGTCTTTTAAAAAACTTAATCTTTATTGTATTTTTTTCGATTACCATTTAGTCCCCATACCCCTTCCTCCCCCAGCAATCACCACATTATCATCCATGTCCCATGAGTCCTTTTCTTTTACTCAGTCCCTCCAACCACTAATTTCTCCCCGCCACCAACTGTCTCCTGCTCTCCATCTATGAGTCTGTTCTCATTTTCTTTTTTAGTTCAGTTTGTTCATTAGATTCCACATATGAGTGAAATCATATAATAGTTGTCTTTCTCTGACTGGCTTATTTCACTTAGCATAATGTTCTCCAGGTGCATCCATGCTGTCACATAGGGCAAATTTTCCTTCTTTTTTATGGCCAAGTAGTATTCCCTTGTGTGAATTCAAATTCAAAATGAATCAAAGACTTAAATGTTAGACACTGAAACCATAAAAATCCTAGAAGAAAACATAGGCAGACAAAATCTCAGACATTGCTCATAGCAATATTTTATCAGATATATCTCCCCAGGCAAAGGAAGCAAAAGAAAAATTAAATAAATGGGACTACATCAAACTAAAACTTTTTGCACAGCAAAGGAAATCATCAACAAAATAAAAAGACAACCCACAGAATGGGAGAACATATTCACCAACACATCTGATAAGGGTTTCATATCCAAAATTTATAAAGAACTTACAAAACTCAACACCAAAAAAACAACCCAATTTAAAAAATGGGCAAATGACCTGAATAGACACTTGTCCAAAGAGGACATACAAATGGTCAATAGACATATGAAAAGATGCTCAATGTCACTATTCATCAGAGAAGTGCAAATTAAAATCACAATGAGAAATCACCTCATACCTGTCAGAATGGCTGTCATCAATACATCAGCAAACAAGTGTTGGCAAGGATGTGGAGAAAGGGAAAAACTTTTGCACTGTTGGTGGGAATGCAGATTGGTGCAGGCAATGTGGAAAGCTGTATGGAAATACCCCACCAATTAAAAATGGATCTGCCTTTTGACTCAGTGATCCCACTTCTAGGAATATATCCAAAGGAACCCAAAACACTAATTTGAAAGAACATAAGCACCCCTATGTTCACTGCAGTGTTAAGTACAATCACCAGGATAAAACAGCTATGGGTTGTAGTCTTTACAATCATCATTTTAATGCCTGTATCATAATTCACATTCTATATAGTGTAATTTTCTTACCTGTCTTTAAGCATTTAAGTTTTTTACAGTACCGTAATGTTTTGTTTAAAAATGCTATGCTAAAAAATAAAGTCATATATCATGTTCTTTATTTTAGATTCTTTTTTTAGGATATATTTTAAAGTGGAATGACTGGGTCAAATGTTATGAACACTATAATGGCTCTTTATACAAACTGTCAAACTGTTTTCTGAAATGGTTAGAACAATTACAATGCGTCAGAAAAATGTGGAAATATTTATTAAGGATTGATGCTAGCAGACGGAATATGTCATTTTGTACCAAGCAGGCCAGGGTTACTCAAATGTCTATTTCTACAATAGCATTTCTTTCCCATAGAGTATTTCTAGAAACATACATCTCCATTGTCACTTTCTGAAAAAGGTTTTGGTGGGAAAATATTGGGAAAGTACATGCTCACTAACCTGCCTTGGAGACTTACTTTACACAGCAGTATATTCAGGTTCTGTGATATCCTGTCAGAAAGACAACTCTTCAACTTTGTTCAACCACGCTTCTCAAACGCACCTCCCAATGAGTGCCCCCACCTCTTCTTGGCACCTGCTCTTATTTTGACTTATCAAGATGATCTAACAAACATGCATAAGAGAAGAGGAAGCACACATCCTATGTAGTTGGTTAGTACACACAAAACTACTCCCCTCCAAAGCTGAATATATCCTGGGAAATTCCTGCTGTAAAATGATGACAAGACCAGTCTAAGGCAGCTTTAAAAGTGCCTAGACATGAGCAGATCTAGCTCAGCCCGGGCCTACTCTGTGTAACTCCAAGACTTCAGGTTCATTCAGGTATTTGAGGAGCACTAGCCAGGGAAGCTGTTTCTAGTCAGCTCATAAAAAGACTTATCTTTCCCCTCTTTTTTCTTCTTTCTCTCTGATTGGTTTACAACTCTATGGATTTATCTGATTCTCCTCTTCCAATGAAGCTGCTGCTGTGTCACAAACAAGAACATAACTAGGAAAAGGTGAAGCCTCAGGCTAACAGCAACGTTGACAGAATATTCCACGTGAACCACTTGGCGCATGGTGGGATTGCATCACAGGGAATGGTACAACATGTTATTAATGGTAGTGTCTACCCTTATTCCAGGTAAATAGAAGGATTAAACAACTTCTTTAAAATATAAACTGGTAGTTTCTTAGAATTTTCTTTCTATATGATATCACCCTATTAACAGATAAGTCCCATTTTCAGGTAGTAATTTTAAATCACTTGTTAGGACTTATCTAAGAAAGAGATAAAAAACTATGAACAGTAAAATGACAACAAACTCACAACTGAACCTAAAAAAACAAAAACAAACTAAGCAAACAACTAAAACAGGAACAGAATGACAGAAATGGAGATCATAC
>VMDR010031893.1:0-11889 GCA_007922815.1 Macrotus californicus | reverse complement strand
ACACACACACACACACACACACACACACACACACTGTTTTCCCAACATATAAAATATATGACATTATTTATATTATAATACATACTTACATATGATATACATTTAATATGCAATTTATATATGTATACTATAATACCTATTTTCCAACTATATATATATTACTGTTTTCCCATCTCATAATCTCTGGGTCTTTGGTTTACTACTAATAAAGTGAGGAGGTTAGGCTAACTAAATAGTCAACATAGATCAACATTCTTACAGTCCATGTGCATTACAGTGAAGAACTGAGGTAATTAAATGAATAAATCCAGCTTGCCTGGGTTTATATCTTGGCTTCACAACTTTCTAGTCTTGTGATCTTGCCTAGTTACTTCATCTCTTTGTGCTCCTGTTTCCTAGTCTGCAAAATGCAGCCGGCGACAACCGCTTCAGAAGGTGGTTGTGAGCACTGAAAGAGATCACGTGGGTGCCGTGGCTGCCGCAGAGGAGGCACTCGATAAGTGCTAACGATGTAAAGGGGAGGTCAGTTGGAGAGCAGAGTCCCAGATCTGACAAGGGAACCCTTCCCTCTCTACATGCACCCAGGGATGTGGATATATATGTGTATTCATGGGGACCATGTGATCAGCTAGCCTATACTCTAATGGGCTGTACATTGTTGGAACAGAGTGGAGACTCCTTTCATTGTCTGCCAGATGGCAATTCAGGGTCAGGATTTCTTCTCAGAAAAATTGCCTAAAACATGTGCCTTTTTTTTCCTTATTGGTAAGATTCAGCTAATCATAGTGGTCACCTCCTAGGGTCATTGTTACAGTAATTTGCGATAATCTACGTAAAGCACTTCCATTTGTGACTGGCATATTCAGTCCTCTAAAAATGTCTGGCAATAGTATTAATAATACTCATATGTTTTCTTTCATTAATAGATAGCTAGCACAAAAGCTGGAGCCTAGTCTCTCAACAAAATTACATTCAAAACGTATGATCCAACAGACCAGAGAAATTCAAAGGCATTCTAATATTTGTATTATTTTGCAAAATACTTTAAATAAAATCTAATTTCCTTTCCTTTTTAGTATAATTCTTTTACATCCAAAATCTTAGATTTAACAAAAATCCAAACAATTTCAAATTCTGGGGTGACTAACTCATCCCAGTTTTTCAAGGTCTATTCCAATTTGAGCTCTGAAGGTCCCATAACCCAGGAATCCTCAGGTCTGGGAACACTGGGACAGTGGGTCACTCACTATTAACTTTCTAGCCCAACTTCCAGAAGTCCCAGCTTGTGTGGCTCATCTGTTTCTTTGCTGACCTTTCCATTTCCAGCAGCCTTTTCTCTCCCATCGTGGAGGAATGTGAGAAAACCTGGAAAACTCATTCATTCATACATCTCTTCCCTGCTCCATATCCCCTAGTATTGTTGAGGACCTGGAGCCAGAGCATTATAGAACTTCGTATCTGAAATTTCCCCTAGAAAGCATCTTACCATATTTTGAGACATGGCTAGACATGGTACAGATGAGTGCATTTAGATGAGGAGAGAGAAAAAACAGCCATGCACTAGAGTTATGGAGTTCCTGGGGGGCACAAAGCCAGGTAAAAAGATGGTGTGGTTTCTGAAGCCTCTGTGATAGGCAATAGGCAGTAGTCTTGATGGGGGAGGGGCAAAGACACCAGGCACCAATGATTCCAAAAGATGAGTGTAGATAGGAAGGAAAATACAGGGAAGGGATTCTCACTTTCAGGCAGGGCAGGTGGGCCAGTCATCAGGGGGCCAGATGTCACCCACAGAACATTCAGGAACAGACTTTCAGGCAGGGAGCCACAGAGTTCACCTTCTGAAGGGGACCCAAGTTTTAGGCAGTTTGCATGTAGGGAGTCTGAAGGAATATGACAAAATGCCAGTTATTTGAACTGGGACACAGGATGGAGATTCTATGTCAATGAAAAGGCAACAGCTACTCATCAGACTTGGGGCACTAAGTCAGGGTGACAATATCTACAAGGGTGACAATGATGAGCCCAAAGAATTTTAGGCTTTGTCCCCTAAATCTTAATTCCTGCCTAACATTAGGATTGGTGCCAAAGGGGTGGTTCTCAGTCTTTGTGGTGAGTAGGAATCACCTGGAGTATTTATAAAAATCAAGATTCTGAGGCTCCGTTTCCAAAGATTCTGATCCACTAGACTTACGGTTGGCCCCAGAAAGACACATTGTTTACATAGCCCCAGCCCATTAAATAAGTTGCGCATTTGAGGGTCGGTGCACCAAGCAGGGGTGTCTAACCTACGGCCCATGAACACGAAATCGTTAATTAAAACATTATGAGATTTTTTTTTGGTGATTACATGTCACATGTATTTAACATGTGGCCCAAGACCACTCTTCTTCTTCCAGTGTGATGCAGAGATGCCAAAAGGTTGGACACCCCCACAAGGGTCCAGGAGTGTCAACTGCAGAGGCAGCAGCTGAGGCAAGGCCTGGCCACTCCTCACACTTCTCCGTCAGAACCTGAGACCCGGTGTCCGGACCAAGGCCTACGACTCCTGCTTCTGACTCAGCTGCTCTTTGGCTGTATGTGGAGGTCCATGCCACACTTACACGATATCTTTTGTTTCCTACGCGTTGTCTTAAATGTCCACGAAGGCAGTATGCCTCTTTGTGGGGGCACTTCATCTCTATAAATCTTGGGATTTGATTTCGTTCCTAAAGAGAAAGTTTTCTCATAACTCTGACTTTAGGACACCATAAATCAAAAGAACATTATTTTTCAACAAATTTTTATTTATAACCAGCTGGCAATCTCCCAATCATGCTGACAGCCTAAAGTCAGGCCAGATCACCCCTGGAAGCATGGAATAGACTCTTCATAAGCTTGGTTCGCTGATGCAGAGTTGCTGATGCAACTGAACCAGACAAAGTAAGGACAACGTGGCAAACACGTGTCATGCTTTTTTTTTCTTTTCATAATCCGAAATGTGGACTCTGAGTGCACAGGCCCTCTATTCGAAACATAAAAATCCAGGAATAAAGGAAGAAGGCAGCATTGTTTTAAGAAATGCCATTAAGAAACCAGGGTGTGGGGCAGATTAAAGTTAAGAGCAGTTCCCCTTTCTGATAGCTAAGTCAGACACTCATGTTCTTAATTTGGTCACACAAATTAAGGTCACACAAATTGCACAACAACTAGGAGCTTAGAAAGCTGTGGAGGAATGCAGAGGTACTGAGGAAGATGTCAGATTCACTTCTTTGATCATTTAATTTGGAATAATAAAAAGGCAACATGATTACCTTGGGTGGGCAATTAGCTTGTATCTTGTGATGGGAAGAGTTCCTGAGACCTCTCAGCCTTTCTAGCATGCAAAGAATTTTGGAGCAATGCAGTAAAGATTCCTAAACTAAGTATTTCCAGTGAGAGTAAATATCGTTCAAGATGGGCAGCTTTGAAAACACCTATTGATTCTAAGATTATCATGTGGTTTCCACACAGGTTGAGAATAAGAGAAGCAATTCTATTATTAATAACTTCTAAAACATATGTCTACAAATTTGCCAAGCACACAATGGGAATAAAGAATATTAAACCATTACTGGGTCTAGGACACTTTTCCCACTTTTCTGTCATTCTCTTTTTCATTAAATAGGTAATTTTCAAAGAGGATAATCATTGGTTTTGAAAGAGGCTGCTAAGTCGATTGAGACTGAGGCCTTGGGAAAAACATAGTGTGTAGCTCAGCTCCCTTTAGTGATAAAGCTACAAACAGCACTGTCTCTTAAATACATAGTGAGACATACACATACACATGTAAAACTTAATATTCTAGGGAACCAAAGGGTCCCTACTGATCAAGAATAATCTCTAGCTTTTTTCTGGAAGGATACAGTTATGTATAGGAATAAATAATTACTTATACTTTAATGACTATTCAAGTGGATTAAAGGGGTTATGAGTATTTGCTACAGAAGAGCCTCTTTATTGGAGTACAATCAGAAAATCATGTATTTAAATTTTACTCCTTAACTTGCTCCATGCTGTTCAACTAAAAAACAGGTTTATCGCCCCTGTCCCGAGCAAAGCATAACGCAGCTGCTAGGGATGCAAAGGTGCCAGAGGCTCTTCCCATAATAGCACAGGCTCTACCAGGGGAAATGACACATGGAGAGTTAAAAGTAAGTTCTCTGCTTGTGATATTAATAAAATTCTGTGTTCATGGGTACTAGGGACTCATTTTGCTTGGAATTCACCACAGGATGACTAAAACTTTCCTAGCTGGACTTATTGATATAGCAGATAAAACATGGTGTCCAGGCAAATGTAGATTACTCCAGTATGGTACACAGGGTAGAGGTGGGAAGCTATCAACTTGGTTATTTGGCTGCAGGGAAGAGGGTTGCAGGTCAGGGGTCCTGAGTGTAGAGTTAGGACAGTTGTATCAATTAAAGGAAAGGCAACTGTTGGGCACCATAGATCCAGGGAGGGAACAGTCCTACAGAGTTATATTGTAGCTCTGTCAAAAATAACTCCGTATTTCACTGGTTTAATACAAAAATAATTTCTTGCTTATGCAAAAGCCAGTGTGGAGGGCCCTAAGTGGATAGCTCTCCTGGCTGTATTTCCTAGAATCAATAACTCAGAAATGGGGGCTGCCTCTGCCATTTTATACTTTTGAGGTCACCCTGAAGTCACCAGCTGGTAGGTGGAGGGAAGAATTCATGAAGGATACCACCCCTGATGCTCAGATTTCTTTCCTGGAAATGATACATGCCACTTAAGTCTACATTCCATTGGCTAGAACCAGTTACATGGCTCCACCTTGAGCAAGGTGGCTGGAAAATTGCCGGCTATTTCTAAGGAAATCAGTATAGTCACCCCAAGGAAGTGGAGCACCTTTGATGGCTGCTAGCTGTCTGCACCAGTGCATTGGGGGCCCAAAGGGAGATTTCTGCACAGAGACAGTGATGTGTACGAGTCTTGATGGAAAAATAGTTCAGCTGTCAGATGAGGGGTATGGGGAGAGAAAGGCAGTCAAAGCAGCTACGTGGCTGTAAGGATGGGAGTAGGAGACCTCATAGTAGAAGGGCAGGGAAGTGCCCTGCTTTGTTAAGTCTAGGGCATGTAGGGTGAGGGTAGAAGTCATGGGACATGAAGCAGGAGAGGCTGTAGTCATTATCTCAGGAGGAGGCTTTGTCAGTCTTATTGGCAGTCAAAGTTTCATTCACAGACTTTGTAATCTACGAGTAGGAGCTTAGAGCTATTAAGAATCTTTAATTAAATGTGTGATTTTAAAATCTGGCTTCACATTAAAATGGAAGTTTCTTTCTTGGTGCTAAGTGTTTTGACTTGAGTAACTGTAAGGATGGGATTAGCCTTGCCGGAGATGAAGAAAGCTACAGATGGAGTAGGTTTGTGGGGAAAGATCAGGAGATGAGTTCATGCTGACTTTGATATGTCTATTCGAAATCCAAGTGGAGATATGAAGTAGGCAGTTTTGTTTATGAGCCTGGAGTTGAAAAGAGATATCCTTACTGGAGATACTACATTTAGGGCTTCCGACATGTGTTTAAAACTATGAGATTGTGTTAAATCACCAGAGTAAGTGTAAATAAAGGATAGATATTGTGTCGTGGATCAATTCACCATTCAGAAATCAAGGAAAGGAGAAGGAACCAGAAAGGAGACTGAGCAGGGAGATACAGGGAGGCCGAAGGAAAAGTCAGAGAATGTGTTGTCCTGGAGCTCAGGGAAAGGGGGAGAGCTTTGTCACATGCTGCTGGCCAGTCACTCAGTAAGATGGGGACTGGGAGTTTACCATTGGACTTAGAAGTCTGTAGTTCACAGGTGTTCCAGGGAAAGACTTTTGGCGGGGTGGTAAGAGATAGTGCCTGCTAGATGAGTTTTGGAGAAGACTGTGAGGAGGGGAACTGGAAATGGCAGTGGAGATGATTTTTAAGGAGTTTTAAAGCAATGACATACGGTAGTTACTAGTGAAAAGTGAAAAAAAGGGGCAAGAGAAAGTTGGGGTGTGTGCATGTGTTTAAAGTTTCAAGACATAATGTTCATGATAGTATACTGATGGGAACAATTCAGAAAGAGGGAGCAAAGGTTTGAGGATTTTGGAGAGAAGGGGAATTGCTGGAGTAATAGCTTTAAATGGGAGAGAGGTGATATAATCCGGGGTCTGGGGTACATTTAGAGGAATGGGATTTTTCACCTATGTCATCTACAGCACGGGTCCTGAACTCCTCCTCTACCTCCCCTGGGCTGCAGACCTGTGGTCTATGGCCTGTTAGGGACTGGGGCACCAGGCTGAGCTCCACCTCCTGTCTCTGCCCCTCCCCATCCCCTGCAGGAGGTGAGAGAGCCAGTGAAGCTCAAAGGAAGCTCTTCTGAGCTCTCTGGCTCCTGTCCGCATCCCCTTGCCCATCCATGGAAAAATTGTCTTCCACAAAACTGGTCCCTGGTGCCAAAAAGGCACTGGTCTCTAGTGTAAGGCACCAAGGAGGATGTGAAAGAACCAAAACACGAAGTCTCTGACCTCAAAGTACTTATTGTGTCACCAGGGAAACAAAAACGTTCTGGACCTTGATGGCTCCTTGGAACAGGGCTCACTAGATCTTGTTTTATATATTATAAAGATGGTTTCAAGTTCAACGTAAGATAGACACACTATTGTCCTTAATTATCTTTATTAGAGAAGTCCATGTAAGGTATGTATTCCCCAATTAAATCCACCAAACAGAAGACTACCATAATCAACTCATAGTTTATGATTGGCTTATGACAACTTCATCATGTTCCTTTAAACTTTAAGCAAACATTTTCTTTTTTGTGTGTGGAAGTATGGTTGACATACAATATTATATTAGTTTCAGGTGTACAACATGGCGATTCAACATCTATATAAATATATATAATATATATACATTACACATATCATCTATATATGTATATACCATTGACCCTCGAAGAGCATGGGCCTTAGGTGCACACATCATCAGAAACCCATGTAAAACTTCTGACTCTCCTAACTCTTAATACTAGTAATCTGCTGTTGATCAGAAGCCTTACTGATAACATTAACAGTTGATTAGCACATTTTAATGTTATGTGTATAATATACCGAGTTCTTACAATAAAGTAAGCTAGAGAAAAGAAAATGTTAAGAAAACCATAGGAAGAGAAAATCCTTTTACAGTATTTATTGGAAAATAATTGTGTGTAAGTGGACCACGCAGTCCAAACGCATGTTATCCAAGGGTCAACTGTGTGCCCTGTGGAACGTATAGAGTGCTGTACTTGGTTGCCATGGAAAATATGTATTTGGGGCTACTATGCACTTCCTTGAGTGTACATTTTCTGTATATCCCTATGCTTCTCTCAGGGTCAACGTCCGCGGGGGCATTTCTGGGGGACACTACCAGCAGCAGGCAGCTTTGGCTCTGTGGAATAAGGAGATCAGTTTCTCCTCTCACCAGCAGTGCCCCGAGGCTCAGTGGTATTCCCACAAGTTGTCTTTTGTATTAATTTGCTAGGGCTGCATAATAAAGTATATATTAAACAAATAAAGTGAAAGTGTAATACCAACACAGACTGGGTGTCTTCAAACAGCAGACTTTTGCTCTCTCCCAATTCTGCAGACGAGAAGCCTGCCAGCGTGTTATCAGCATTGCCTCGCACCAGCTGAAACTGTACATGCTCCATAAGAGGGGGATAGAGATCGCTGTTTCTAAGAACGTCAGGGAAGCCAGTGTGACTGGAACAAGCTTAGAGGAGGAATGCATGAGGTCAGAGCACTTCTGTGAATAAGACTTTTCTAGTTGTATGTAACTTTCCATGCCTTTGTATGTGAATCATACAAACTGGCTGATTATAAAACCCCGAGACCCAGACTTTGTCCTAAAAATCTCTGTGGAGCAGGCGTTGCCCTGCTGTCATTTGATTCTGAAGGCTGACTAAAAGTCTGAGATTAACTCCCTGGATTCTGGTTGTGTCCCCTCTTTATCCTTGGAGTATAATTTTATCCTTCTGGAGTATATATAAAAGTTCATCTTTCTTTAGTGGCAGTACCTCATCTATGGTGAATCAATTTTTTGGCACAGTAATACCTTTTTCAGTTCAGGAATATGTCTGAGGATTACATCTAAATTACTTCTTTTCTGCCTCTGTTAGGCTCTTCTTTAAAAAATGATAGTCATTCTTTTGTTGGATCTCTATTTTCTGTCCTCTGTATCACTCATTTGGCCTAACTTTTTGTTTTATTTATTGTCTTGTAGTGGACATATTAATGTCTCCAACAGATGTTGTTTCCTTGAAGGAATATTTTATCTACAGACATTTAACAGTTTATTTCCCATTTTACTCTGTTGTTTCTTCATCTCATATTTTACTTCACAATCTGCATTTTGAAAACATAGGGTATCCTTTTGACCAATATTTCCCTTTTTCTGTAATGCCTTTGTCCACATTATTCTCTTTCTCTGCATCTTCCCCTTTTATGCAGGAGAATCCTTTTCCCTCTATCCCTGAATAAAGAACAGGCCAGCCAAGCCCATAAACGGCATGGGAGCTCTGCCTTGTGCTCTCTCCTTATCTCCTTCCATATGTCCAGTGTCTGGTGCACGCACATCTGCATCACTTGTTCAGTAGGTGGCTGCCAGAGAAGGGGTTTGGGCAGCAAGCTGCAGCTCTTGGGCAGTCCCAGTAAGGAAACTTTTTCTTCTGTTGTGGAAGAGCAGTTTCCTGTACCTGTCTTTCTCTGGGGTCACTGCACACCAGCTGTGTGGTGGGTCTGTTCCTAGTCTCTCTGTTTATGATGGGACCATCTGTATTCAGTATAAATGCCCACCCCGACATCTTGGAGTCTCTACCTCACTCTTGACTTCCTTTGATGTACTCATTTTATAAGCTGTTGGGCCTTTCGTCACAATTGCTTTGCATGCTGCTGATCCCAGAGGCAGAGGGACTTTCCTAGTGATGTGCTTCTCCTTTCCCAAGGTCCTTCTGATTATCATACCTTTGTTCTCAAAATTAGGGGCTTTTGAAAGGATCTCTTCTCTTGTTTTCAGACTCTTTTCTATCCATTTCTGCACTACTTTCTTAAAGGGCCTCTGTATTAGTTTTCTATTGCTACCCACAACAAATTACCACAAACTTAGTGGGTTAAACAACATAGATGTGTTATCTTACAGTTCCGTAGGGTGGGAAGTCTGACATGCATCTCACAGGGCTAAAATCAGGCATCAGCAGGACTGCACTCCTTTCTGTGGGCTCTGGGGAGCAGTCATTTCCTAGCCTTTTCCAGATTTACTGGCCACCTGTGCTTCTTGGCTTGTGAGCCCCTTCCTTCATCTTCAAGGCCTTCGCATCCTTCACCACTCTCACCTCCTTCTCTGTCCCCCTCTGCCACTTCGATGGGCCCTGGATAATCTCACTAATTAAAGATCAGCTCATTACTACCTTAAATCCATCTGCAAATTCAACACCCCTTATCCATGTAGTGTAACATATTCACAGGTTTCCGGGAGCAGGACATGGACATCATTGGGAGGACCATTACTCTTCCTCCCACAGCCCCCATATCTTCTTCAACTGTGTTCTGTTTACCTGACATCTGGTAATACACTTCCTTAATATTTCTGGCATGGTCTCGATATGCTTCTCTACTTTCTGTCACGGATGCCACTTTTCTCTATTTTATGTTCAGTGGGAGAAGCACCTACATGTATTCAAGTCACCATTTTTCCTGCAAGTGCAGAAAGTAATTTTAATATGACTTTTTAGAGTTCCCCGTGATTACATTTACATATGGATGCTTACATTTGTAGTTTTTCAAGTAATACTGTCTTTATTGAACTGGTTTCGTGGTGTTCTCTTGCTCTTTCAGGAACTTCTCCCAGTTTCATTTTCTAGGAACTCCCTTCCTCATTGGCATTTCCAGCACATGATGAACAAGAATAAGTAAAGGAACTACACTTAGTCAGCTTTGATTCTCATATTTTTTTTAAAAAAAGGGACTGGGGAATAAGTCCAAAGCTTCTCTTCTCATAATCAAATTACTCAAGGCAAATTTGTTACGTTTCTCTTTTACTGAGCACCAAACTCCCTTTGTCACATGCTTTTCACACATGTTTCCCATTAGCCTAGAACTCTGGTGAATGTTTGGAAGATATCATGGCTTTTGATGATCCGTGAAGAAAACTATTCCATTTTCTCCAGTTCATTTTGTATCCATTTTGTTGTGTGAAAATGATGTTTTATTCTACTTTACATTGTGTTTGATCCATGTCAAGGGTTTAAATTTCTATGGGCAACTTTGAATTTTGTCTCATGAATTAGGATTCTTATGGGCATTGCATTTTCATGATTGTGTGGCCATGTAATGTTTAGTTATTCTCCAGGGATCAGCTCTCCAGAGAGATCAGAGAGGGTTTTTTTGTTTGTTTGTTTGTTTTGTTTTTATGTTTAAAAAAATCCTACTTGGCTCATGGTGATTCTCCAGATCTTTCCCAGTATTCTTTAGTTCAAATAGCCTGGAGCATCAGTTGTCCCAAATGGCAGTAATTAATGTAGTATGTAAAAGAATATACGAGTCACTATTTCTTTATTGCCAATGGACTGCAAGATTAATTTCTTTGGTTCCCTGAAAACATCATTTTATTTTTATTGGAGTCCTTGTAACTTTTTCTTTTATGTACTTAATGACTGAGATTTTTGTTTGGTTCTACAATCTGAAGTCTGTTTAGATCTGCTAATGGCATAAACCCCCCATGCTGACAGAACAGCCTATGTGCTAACTTTCCGCTGGGGCCCCTCGATACAAAGTCTGCTGATAAAAGTTGCTCAGCACTGTCTGGCTTATCAACAGACTTCAGTGAGGAGTGTGGCATTTCAGTGACACCAAGCCAGGAACCAAGCTGTTCAGACATACCATTCATCACCTCCCTTCCCAGGACCTGAACAGGCATTCCTGCTGCTAATCAGTGCGTGCATGGTCTTGGGAACAAATGGAAGGGGGCCTGCTGGGCCAAAGTAGAGTAGTCATTAAATCTAGTGCTTGTTGGATTGGTCATACGCTAACTGCTTTCATTGAGATATTGCTCAGGAGACATAAATAATCAATACTGACCAAGATAGTTATACATGGGTAAGGCCTTCATAAACCCTTAGGTTTGGGGTTTCCAAGGAATCAATTGCAGTCCAGTAGTAAAGAATTTGAAAACAGGCTCTATAAGTATCTGCCTTAATATGCCAAAAGAAAAAAAAAAACCCAAAACAAAATGAAACAAAAAACCATGTAAACTATGGCATTCTCTACAGAATATCAGACCACTAAACTAGAGGGTTGGCCTCCATCAACATTTGACTTGGGGTGACGAGACCTCAGGGTGTACCTAAACCTGCTGGGAATGAGGGACGGTGCTGGGCGTGACTCTGTCCCTGATGAGCATGGGCTTGTTGGCGGTGTTACATGACAGTGGCCTCATTCATGCTAGTGGCTGTTCTGACTCTCTGAGAAAGAAGATTCCCAAAACATCCAAAACTAGGAACTGATGACAGGAAGTGGTTTGTAACCCTGTAGATTATGAGGCAACCATTGATCATCACCTTTTCTGAATATCTAACATGGCAAAATACTCATTAATACCAAAGGAGGGGAGGTACCAAGATACAAAAAAGCTTAAAAGGTGGTGCCAAAAAGGTTTTCAATATTTGCCTCTAGAAGTTAGTATTATCATAAATTAAAAAAGTTCCTTATTTACGCTTTCTTCTATTTCCTGAATATTCTACAACCACATACTCTTATTATAATAGGGAAATAGTTGTTTTTAACAAAGAAGAAATGATTAAAGGAAATATTTCAGATCTGAATCTACCGGTTCTAAATTCTAC
>VMDR010031892.1:0-11888 GCA_007922815.1 Macrotus californicus | reverse complement strand
GGTACAGCACCCATTTATGATAAAAACACTTAGCAAAATGGGTATAGAGGGAGCATCCCTCAACATAATAAAGGCCATATACAGGAGACCTACAGTCAACATCATACTCAATAAGCAAAAACTTAGCGCTTTCCCACTAAAATCAAGAACACAAGGGTGCCCACTTTCACCACTCCTATTCAACACAGTATTCAAGTCGTAGCGACAGCAATCAGACAACAAAAAGAAATAAAAGGCATCCAAATTGGAAAAGTGGAAGTAAAACTGTCATTGTTTGCAGATGACATGATAGTGTACATAGAAAATCCCATAGACTCAGATCCTCTAGAACTTCTGGCCAAGATGGAGGCATAGGTAGACACACTGTGCCTCCTCCCACAACCAAAAGAAGAACAACAACAAATTTTAAAACAAAAAACAACCAGAAGTGAGAGAAAATCGATCTGTATGGAAGTTTGACAACCAAGAAATTAAAAAAGAAACATACATCCAGACCAGTAGGAGGGGCAGAGAGGACTTGCGCAGTGGGGTGGTGGCTGGCCATTCAGGGAAAGGCGCGACTGGCCGAAAGAGGTGGCAGCTGCGGACCGGGCGTCCTACTCCCTCATGAGGATAAACCAGGAGGAACAACTGGGGAGCGAGACAGACCCTGCAACCCAGAGTTCCAGCGTGGGAAAATAAAGCCTCAAAGCCTCTGATTGAAAACACCTGTGGGGGTTGAGGTGGTGGTGGCGGGAGAAACTCCAAGACTCACAGGAGAGCTTGTTGGAGAGACCCACAGGGTCCTAGAGCATACATAAGCCCACCCACCAAGAATCAGCACCAGAGGGGCCCAATTTGACTGTGGGTAGCGCGGAAAGTCACTGAAAACCGACAAGAGAGCAGAGCAAGCGCCATTGTTCCCTCGCGGACCCCTCCCCCACAAACAGCGTCACAATGCAGCGACATGGTTGCCCCGGCCTGGTGAATAACTAAGGCTCCACCCTTTACTATGTAACAGGCGCACCAAGACAACAAAGATGGCCCAAATGAAAGAACAGACCAAAGCTCAAGAAAAAATACAACTAAGGTATGAAGAGATAGCCAACTTATCAGATGCACAGTTCAAAACACTGGTAATCAGGATGCTCACAGACTTGGTTGAATTTGGTCACAAATTAGATAAACAAATGAAGGCGACAATAAGGGAAATGAAGGCAAATGTACAGGGAACCAACAGGGATGGGAAGAAAAACGGGACTCAAATCAATGGTGTGGACTGGAAGGAAGAAAGAAACATTCAAGCACAACACAATGAAGAAACAAGAACTCAAAAAAATGAGGAGAGGCTTAGGAACCTCCAGGATGTCTTTAAACGTTCCAATATCCGAATCATAGGGGTGCCAGAAGGAGAATAGGAAGAGAAAGAAATTGAAAACTTATTTGAACAAATAATGAAGGAGAACTTTCCCAATCTGGTAAAGGAAATAGACTTCCAGGGAGTCCAAGAAGCTCAGAGAGTCCCAAAGAAGTTGGACCCAAGGAGGAACACACCAAGGCACATCATAATTACATTACCCAAGATGAAAGATAAAGAGAGGATCTTAAAAGCAACAAGAGAAGAGGAGACAGTAAACTACAAAGGAGTGCCCATAAGACTGTCAGCTAATTTCTCAAAGGAAATCTTACAGGCAAAAAGGGGCTGGCAAGAAGTATTCCAAGTCTGAAAGGCAAGGGCATACATCCAAAGTTACTCTATCCAGCAAAGCTTTCATTTAGAATGGAAGGGCAGATAAAGTGCTTCCCAGACAAGGTCAAATTCAAGGAGTTCATCATCACCAAGCCCTTATTATATGAAAAGTTAAAGGGACTTATCTAAGAAAAAGAAGATAAAAAATATGAACAGTAAAATGACAACAAACTCACAGCTATTAACAACAGAAACAAAAACAAACTAAGCAAACAACTAGAATAGGAACAGAATCACAGAAATGGAGATCACACGGAGGGTTATCATCAGGGGGCTGGTTGGGGAGAGAGGGGAAAAAGGTACAGGGAATAAGAAGCATAAATGGTAGGTAGAAGATAGACAGGGGGAGGTTAAGAATAGTATAGGAAATGTAGAAGCCAAAGAACTCATATATATGCCCCATGGACATGAACTAAAAAGGGGGAGTGTGGGGGGGAAGGGGTGTGCAGGGCAGAGGGAGGGAAGATGGGACAACTGTAATAGCATAATCAATAAAATATATTTTAAAAAAAGAAAATCCCATGGACTCCATCAAAACACTAATCCACCTAATAAGTGAATTTGGCAAGACACCAGGATACAAAGTCAATATTCAGAAGTGAAAGGCATTTTTGTACACCAACAATGAAACATGAGAACCAGAAATCAGGGAAAAAAAATCCCATGTGATATAGCATCAAGAAAAATAAAGTACCTAGGAATAAACCTAACCAAGGAGGTAAAAGACCTGTCCTCAGAAAACTATATAACACTGAAGAGAGAAATTAAGGAAGACATAAACAAATGAAAGTATGTGCCATGCTCATGGATAGGAAGAATTAACATCATCAAAAGGGCCATACTACCCAAAGTGATTTATAGATTCAATGTGATCCATATTAAAGTACCAATGACATATTTCACAGATATAGAATAAACAGTTCAGAAATTTATATGGAACCATAAATGACCCCGAAGAGCTGCACCAACCTGGAGAAAGAAGAACAAAGTAAGAGGGATCACAATACCTGACATCAAACTGTATTACAAGTTCACTGTAATCAAAACAGCCTGGTACTGGCATAAGAGCAGACACATAGACCAATGGAACAGAACAGAGAGCCCAGAAATAAACCCATGTCTCTATGGTCAATTAATATTCGACAAGGGGGCAGCAACATAAAATGGAGTAAAAATAGCCTCTTCAACAAATGGTGTTGGGAGATGTGGGTAGCTACATGCAAAAAAATGAAACTCCATCACCAATTTACACCACACACAAAAATAAATTCAAATTCTATAAAAGACTTAAATATATTTCGTGACACCATAAAAGTCCTAGAGGAAAACATTGGCAGGAAAATCTCAGATATTCCACACAGCAACATCTTCACTGATGTGTCCCCCAAAGCAAGGAACATAAAGAAAGGAATAAACAAATGAGATCTCATAAAATTAAAAAGCTTCTGCATGGCTAAAGAAAACAGCATTAAAATAAAAAGAGAACCAACTATATGGGAAAACATATTTTGCCAATGTTATCTCAGAGAAGGATTTGATCTCCAAAATATAGAAAGAACTAATATGACTCCACTCCAGGAAGACAAAAAATGCAATTCAAAAATGGGCAAAAGACTTGAACAGACACTTCTCCAAGGAGGATACAGAGAGGGCCCAGAGACACATGAAAAGATGCTCAGCATCACTAGCAATCAGAGAGATACAAATTGAAACCACCGTGAGATACCACTTCACACCGGTCAGAATGGCCTTCATAAACAAATCAACAGACAAGTGGTGGACAGGATGTGGAGAAAAGGGAACCCTAGTGCACTGTTGGTGGGAATGCAGACTGGTGCAGCCACTGTGGAAAACAGTATGGGATTTCCTCAGAAAACTAAAAATGGAACTGCCTTTTCATCCAGCAATTCCGCTGTTGGGATTATACCCTAAGAGCCCTGAAACACCAATCCAAAAGTACCTATTCATCCCAATGTTCATAGCAGCACAATATACAATAGCAAAATGCTGGAAGCAGCCTAAGTGTCCATCAGTAAATAAGTGGATCAGAAAACTATGGCGCATTTACACAATGGAATTCTACACAGCAGAGAAAAAGGAGCTCCTACCCTTTGCAACAGCATGGGTAGAACTAGAGAGCATTATGCTAAGAAATAAGCCAGGCGGTGAGGGAGAAATACCACATGATCTCACCTTTAACTGGAACATAATCAACAAAAGAAAAAGCAAACAAAATATAACCAGAGACATTGAAATTAAGAACAATCTAACAAAAGCCAGAGAGGAGGGGGAAGGAGACAGTGGGGGGAAGCATTTTCAGGAACCACTATAAAGGACACATGGGCATAACCAAAGGGAAGGGTGGGAGCTGGGGAGAGAGGGGAGATTGGCTGGGGTGGAGGGGAGTGGTGGGGGGGAAATGCAGACAAGTGTAATTGAACAACAATAAAGTAATAAAATCTTAAAAAAAAAGACCTTGAAAACCCATTATCATAGGATTTTTTCATTCAACAAAATTCAACTGTCAGCCTATTGCAGGGCAGATGCTAAGCTGCATTTTTTCTTTGCTGTTTTTTTAGTTTTCTATTATCGTGTAACAATATTACCACACACATAGCCACTTAAAACAATACACATATATTTCCCACCCATTCCCACCTGTCAGGTGTCCTGGCTTATCTTAGCTGGATCCTCTGTTTTGGGTCTCACCAGGGTGCAAGCAGAATCTCGGTAGGGGCTGCTGTCTCATTAGAGGCACAAATGGGGAAGGATCAAGCCTCTTCAGGTTGTTGGCAGAAATCAGGTTTTGGTGGGTTAGAACTAAAGGTTTTAGTTTCTTCCTGACTGTTGAACAGAGGCCACCCTCAGTTCCTAGATGACACCACATGATGAGTTTTTCCCACATGGAGTTCCCCAACATGGATGCTTGTTTCTTCAAAGCCATCAAGGGATGCAGACTACAGCAATACCTTATACCTTGTAATCACATATATGCAATCATGTATATTCTGTCAGCTGCTAAGTTCTGTGAGTTAGAAACAAGTCTCAAGTTTCACCCATGTTGAAGGAGAGGAGATCCACAAGGGCATAGCCACAGGGGGATAACAGTGGGTAGTCTTACCATCTGTCACAGGGCTGTATTTAACTTTGATACATTTAAAAAATAAAGCAATGGAAGATTTTTTTCATATTCTGTCCTAGATAGTTATTTTCACAGGGCTTTAATTCTCCCTCTTTAAGGTGTTTTTTTGAGATTTCCACTCATATTCTGTTTGTCTTACTATATAAAATGTTTAATGAAGTGTAAACATGTGCAAAGAAAAGTAAATGTGTACTGTTTGATGACTTTTCATAAAGTGATAGCACCCACATAACCAGCACCCAACCCAAGAACAGCACATCCCTGGCCCTGGAAGCCTCTTCCCTGAAGGGTGCCCACTCTCCTGGCCAGGCTGTATTCTCCTCCTCTTCCAAGTTTCTCATGCCTGTAGATCCCACTTATGAAGTTCTCCTAGAATAAGGTTGTTCAGGCTTAGAAACAAAGAAGAACCTGTGCTACAGCCCCAGAACTGATAGAAATGCTGCTCTGGCTCAAGCAGATTGAGCCACTGGTAGAGTTGCAGGTGGATGGTGTGGTCTCCACTGGAAAAATTGCAAGAAAAAAACTGTGTTCAAGGGAATCAGGCTGCAAGAGTAAAATCTACTGTCAGGTGCCCTTTGCTCCTTGAAATAAATCTCTACTTCCAGATTCCAATAAATTACTCTGCAGGGACATAAAGAAAACTTGTAGATGTGACTAAGAAACTAAGAATTTTCTAAGGCAGAACTGTCCAATAGAAACATAATGCAAGCCATATTACGCAATTTAAGGAAAGGTAAGTTTTTGCGTCTATGTCCTATCCAGGCCACAACTTAATTCCTCTCCTTCAGGTAAGCAATTTTTTTTCTTTATTGAAGCACCTAAGTGTGCGTTCCTGAATAATACAGTATTGTACTTTTGAAAATCTCTTTAAGAGGCTAATTGCATACAACAAAGAGTACACATTTAAGTATGGCTTTTGAGGTGGATATTACTATTGTCTTGATTTTTCAGGTGAAGACAGTGAGGTCCAGAGAGATGAGGCTGGCTCTTCCTGGGTACTACACCCACCCAGAACAGGTTTGTCCCTGGGTTTCTGGCCCAGTTGCCCAGATTTCAAACCTCATGTGACGATGTCATGGCGGCCCCTACAAGGCTGGGATGGAGGAGTTACAGACTGCCAGGCAGACCTGACTTTGAGTGGTGGGCACACAATGCAATATACAGATGATGTATCATAGGATTGTACACTTGAAACCGATATAATTTTATTAACCAATGTCACCCCAATACATGTGAAAAATAGAAATAAACTTATGTTTGGCTTTTTTTCCAGACTTTCACATCAGAGTGAAGTAAACTTGACCCACCCTCTTTTCACTCTCATTTTCTTTTTATTATTATTTTTTATTATTTTCATTTTATTGTTATTCAAGTACAGTTGTGTGCATTTTCCACCAACCACTACCCCCCACCCCAGCCATCTTCACCTCCCTCCCCTGATTCCACCCTCCCTGGGTTATATCCATGTGTCCTTTATAGCTGTTCCTGAAATCCCTTCCCCTTTTTACCCCCCATAATCCCCTCTAACCTCCCTTCTGGTTACTGTCAGATTGTCCTTAATTTCAATGTCTCTGGTTATATTTTGCTTGCTTGTTTGTTTTGTTGATTAGGTTCCACTTACAGGTGAGATCATATGGTATTTGTCTTTCCACCTAGCATATTTCACTTAGCATAATGCTCTCCAGTTCCATCCATGCTGTTGAAAAGGGTAGGAGCTCCTTCTTTCTTTCTGCTGCGTAGTATTCCATTGTGTACCATAGTTTTTTGATCCACTCATTTACTGATGGGCACTTAGGTTGCATCCAGCACTTGGCTATTGTATATTGTGCTGCTATAAACATTGGGGTGCATAAGTTCTTTTGGATTGGTCTTCCAGGGCTCTTAGGGTATAATCCCAGCAGTGGAATTGCTTGGTCAAAAGGCAGTTCCATTTCTATTTTTCTGAGGAAATTCCATACTGTTTTCCACAGTGGCTGCACCAGTCTACAATCCCACCAACAGTGCACTAGGGTTCCCTTTTCTCCGCATCCTCTCCACCACTTGTCTGTTGATTTGTTTATGATGGCCATTTTCACCAGTGTGAAGTGGTATTTCATTGTGACTTTAATTTGCATCTCTCTGATTGCTAGTGATGCTGAGCATCTTTTCATATGTCTCTGGGCCTTCTGTATGCCCTCCTTAGAGGAGTGTCTGTTCAGGTCTTTTGCCCTTTTTTTAATTAGGTAGTTTGTCTTCCTGGAGTGAAGTCATATGAGTTCTTTATTCTGGAGATCAAACCCTTGTCTGAGTCTTCATTGGCAATTATGTTTTCCCATATAGATGGTTCTCTTTTCATTTTAATGGTTTTCTTCAGCCATGCAGATGCTTTTTAATGTGACGAGGTGCCATTTATTTATTCTTTCCTATATGTCCCTTGCTCTAGGGGACATATCGGTGAAAATATTGCTGCATGGAATATCTGAGATTGTCCTATGTTCTCCTGAAGGACTTTTATAGTGTCACAACTTATATTAAAGTCTTTTATCCACCTTGAATTTATTTTTGTGTGTGGTGTAAGTTGGTGATCAAGTTTCATTCTTTTGCATGTAGCTGTCCAGATCTTCCAACACCATTTGTTAAAGAGGCTATTTTTACTCCATTTTATGCTGCTACCCCCTTTGTCAAATATTAATTGACCATGGAGACTTGGGTTTATTTCTGGGCTCTCTGTTCTGTTCCATTGGTCTATATGTCTGTTCTTATGCCAGTACCAGGCTGTACTGATTACAGTGGACTTGTGATACAGTTTGATATCAGGTATTGTGATCCCTCCTACTTTGTTCTTCTTTCTCAAAATTGTTGCAGCTATTTGGAGTCATTTATGGTTCCATATAAATTTTTGAAACGTTTGTTCTATATCTGTGAAATATGTTATTGGTATTTTGATAAGGATTGCGTTGAATGTATAACTTGTTTTGGGTAGTACGGACATTTTGATGATGTTGATTCTTCCAATCCATGAACACAGTATGTGCTGCCTTTTATTTGTATTTTCTTAATTTCTTTCTTCAGTTTTGTGTAGTTTTCTGAGTATAGGTTTTTTATCTCCTTGGTTAGGTTTATTTCTAGGTACTTCTTCTTGTTGCTATAGCAAATGGGATTTTTTTTTCTGATTTCTGTTTCTGATATTTCATTGTTGGTGTACAAAAATGCCTTTCACTTCTGAATATTGACTTGTATCTTGGTGTTTTGCCAAATTCATTTGTTAGGTGGAGTAGTGTTTTGGTGGAGTCTATAGGATTTTCTATGTACACTATCACGTCATCTGCAAACAATGACAGTTTTACTTCCTCCCTTCCAGTTTGGATGCCTTTTACTTCTTTTTCTTGTCTGATTGCTGTGGCTAGGACTTCCAGTACTATGTTGAATAAGAGTGGTGAAAGCGAGCATCTTTGTCTTGTTCCTGATCTTAGTGGGAAAGCTCTAAGTTTTTGCCCATTGAGTATGATGTTGACTGTAGGTCTTTCATATATGGCCTTTATTATGTTGAGGAATGCTCCTTCTAATCCTACTTTTCTGTCATTCTTATTTTCCTTTGATCCCAGTCGGCCCTCTGCATGCAGACACCAGGAACAGTGGGAGACACCCAGTCAACTGTTCAGGTCATCATTGTCCCAAGTAAAATGCCAATGAAAATCTATAATGGTTTCACTGACAAATGAATGTGTGTGAAAATACTTGGGAAATGAAGAATTACCCCTATCCAAGGCACAGGCAGAGCATTGCGATTAAAGGGAAGCCTGTGGGTTCAAATCCTGAGCATGTTTCTCTCCTCCTGGGGACCTTGGGCAGGGTCTTCACCTTCCTGATCCACATCAGTTTCTCCCTCTAATGTAGAATGATAGCACCACCTACTCCTGGAGTTATTGGGAGAATCCACTGAGATGATGCCTGTAAAGCATTTAGCATCATGTCTGGTACATAGAGTGTTTCAAAAGTGTTAGCAATTATCATTAATAAAAAGTGACACCAAGTGGGAGAGAAAGTGAGATGGGAGCTTGGTCTTTGTATAACCCTCAGGTGTGTGCTCCAGTGCCTTTTCTGGAGCATTCCAGCATTTGTGGTGAATTCCCACCAGCCTCCATACTGAGAACCCTGACAGTACCAGCTGCAGAGGCAACCACTGAGCCCTCAGTGGACCTGGGTAGCAGTAGACAGGTGGCTCATCAACATTTGGAATGGTCCCAGGAAACCACCAGGTAGTTTCCTGGAGTAAGGTAGAGGGACGCAATGCCTTCCCAGGGCTGCGCCATCTACCAAAGAGCAGCCAGTCACCAACTATCTCCTTCCTACACATCCCATGTGCATAGCTCCGTTCTGGGGTACCTTGCCACTTTGTCTCCCTGCTCATAGACCCAGTGCCAGCCTACAGCTGCTAAAGTGATGGGAGCTCAACTGCAACTCTGCATCCTTTACTATGGGGCCAGGATGTGATGAGCAGACAATTCTCAAAGAAACTTGGGTTGGGGAAGAGGTTGTCATGTCAGGATGCAGGAGCCCCTAAGGCACCTAAGTCAGAACCTCAGATAAACCAGAATGTCAAGTGGCAGGGCTACTGGGTAAGGGGCTTTGCGGGGGTGAGGGAGTGCATTCCCTCTCCTGCTCCACCCTGCACCACTGTTGCTGCTGTCTAGCTCCTTTTTCCTTCCCACTTTCACTTTTACTTTCCTCCCTTGTCCTTCCCTTCCTTCTCCCACCCAGTCCTTTCTCTTTTTCCTAGGGTTACTAGTTTACATAGCCTAGGGTGAATTAATTTCCTCGAGCTATCATAAAACAACATAAATTTATTCTCTCTACGTTCTGGAAGCTAGAAGTCTGAAATCAAGGTGCCTGCAGTGTTAGTTCCTTGCCTTTATGTAGGGTCTGGTGGCCATTGGCAATCCTTGGCCTTCCTGGGCTTTGGACACCTCACTCTTGCCTCTGCCTCCAGTTTCATGTGACATTCCCATGTCTGTCACATCTCTCTCTCCTGTCACTTATAAGGACACCAGTCATTGGATTTAGGTCCCACCCTAAACCCAGAGTAATCTTATCGTTAGATCCTTAACTTAATTAAGGATCTGCAAAGACCCTTTTTTTCAAATGAGACCCTATTCTGAGATTCTGAGTAAATACATTTTCTGTGAGGCCATTGTTTGAACCAACTAAATTCTTTCTCCCTTTTGTCTCCACCCCCATTTATGTATTTTCATTCCCTATTCCCTCCCCCATCTTCTTTTGTCTCACCCTTCCCTTCTCCTTTTCCTTCTCACCTCTCTGCTACCCCTTTCTCTCCTTCCATTGCCTCCTTTTATAAAGTTTTGTTTTTTGCTTCTCCATCACTTCTCTTGTGCTGCTCATAACCTCACAAGAATTTATAAGTCTAAATTTTTACTTTAATTAAAAAGTCCCGGGAGAAAGGATATGTCTTGGTCAGCCTAGTCAGCTGTCCAGTCAGCTGTGGGCCAAGGGGCAAAGTTAATTACCAGGTGTTTAGTTACCAAGTACAGGCAGAGTGGCTCAGCTCCCCATAGGGACTGTGGTACCTTGCCTGGACCCACCTCTAAATGGCCCCACTCTATGTGCAGTCAGGACCTCTGCCCAGTGGCTGCTGGTAATGGGGTATCAACAGAATTTCAAGATCCCTTTCTATGCTTAGATTTAATAACTCCACTTCATCTGGATGTATATTCAATGCCATGAAGTGTAGTTTTCCTAACTTGCTTGATTGTGAAAATCACATAAAGGGAGAGTGTGTTTTGTTAAAAAGTGTAAATTATCAGCCCTTTCTCTAGAATCTACATTTTAATAAATATTCTAGGAGATTTTTACAGTCAGAGAAATGTAAAAAATGTCACTGTAGGATACAGTGGCCTTTCAATGTCAAATATTGTTTCATTGTTACCCAAATGTCTGTCCTCTAATTGCAAATTTTTGTGAAGCACAAGCAACTGAAAGAGAGCCCAGTGCAAGCACATAACACCTACAGTACAGCACAGGGTGGTCAGCACACAGGCTTTGGTGCTGCTGCACAGACCAAGGTTATGGCCTTGACGCTGGACTACATGATTTCTCTAAGCCTCATGTACATCTGTACAATGAATTTGTTGTGCAGATCATAGACAGGAATGAACATAAAGGATACTTCATGTATTTCCTCTGCTGAATGCATCTTATGGGCCCTCTCATAAAGCAGCCAGCACCACAGAACAGGTTGGTCAGAGCTTAACCACTTCCACTCCTGACACTGGGGCTACCACTGCACCTGGCCAGGCAGCCACATGAGCTCATTTGGACAGAACTGAGATTCTTTTAAAAAAGAAAGAACAGGGTGGCATTAGGTTAGAAGCAACCAACTATGTCTGCCACATCTTCTTAGGGACATTTTTCAGCAGTGCTTTGCTTAATTTTTGTTATAGAAATTCTCAAACACAAAACAAATGTAGAGAAAATAGTACAACAAACCCCATGTACTCATTCCCCAACTTCAACAACCATTTTTTTGCCATTCTTGCTTCCTCTCTCTCCCTTCTTCATCACCACCCACACTGGAGTATTATAAGACAGTTTTTTCACTTTAACCAAAATTGATGAGAAGGCACAGAAATTTCCTACTGTCCCACACTACCAATATCCTCACAAGATGGTACATTTGTTAAAATTGATGAACCTACACTGACATGCCATTATTACGCAAAGTCCAGAGTTCACATTGGGGTTCAGTCTTCCTGTTATACATCTATGGGTCTGTACAAAGGTGTAATGACAGTAATTATTTTCCTTTTGAATGCCACAGATTTAACCCTACATGGCTATACAAATCTCCTGATGTGGTGCAATGGAAAGTATGGGCACCAATGGGAAAGGAGTGTTGCCACTAATACTGAGCCTGAGTCAAATCAAGCTCTGGAGTTTTCAGGAACTACAGGGAATAGAAACATATTCAAAATAACCACCAAGATACATTCAGTACGCAACATGGTACATTCTACACAACAT